>JAMFLL010000048.1:0-87783 GCA_027475725.1 Pythium rhizo-oryzae
GCCTGCTGCGGGCCCGCCCCCGGCGCCCGGCCCGGCGCCGCCCGCGGCGGTCGTGACGGCGCCACCGCCGCCTTCGCACCACCACCACGCGCCGCACGCGAATCTGAGCCCGAGTCCGAGCCCCAAGCGCCGGTTCCTCGGGCAGCCGGGGGAGCTGCCGGCGCTGGCCGAGGTCATGATGATGCTGCGCGAGCGCCGCCCGAACGACGGGCTTGGCCCGGCCGCGCCGAGCGCGCCCGCGTACCCCCCGCAGCAGCACCACGCACGCGCCCCCGAGGCGCCGACCTACGCGGGTGAGCCGCAGTGGGCCGCAGCGCAGCAGCGTGTACATGCGCCGCCGCCGCCGCCTGGAAGGTATTACGATGAGCCGCCGCCGCGCGCGATGTATCGCTCCGAGGACAACGGCGCGGAGCGCGCGCGGGACGCGCCTGACCGACCACGCTACGACGAGCGATATGAAGAGCGCTACGACGAGCGCTACGGCGAGCGCTATGACGACCGCTACAGCGAGCGCTACGACGGGCGTTACGACGGCCGCCATGACGAGCGTTATGACGGGCGCTATGACGGGCGCTATGACGGGCGTTATGATGAGCGATACGATGAGCGGTATGGCCAGCGGTATGACGAGCGGTATGATCGGCGGCAGGAAGACACGGTGGGCAATGCGCGCCGAATGCGCGCGCGAGAAGACGACACGAGCGGCGTCTCACGGGTGTAAGCCCATCGAGTATTCGTTTTCGTGCTTTTTATTGCGAGTCCGCGCGTCGCGAAGTGCGATGAGCCAAGGCCCTGTCCTCCACACGAGGTAGACGATACAACGCCCAAGTACCAGATACCGACGATCGAGAACCGGACGAAGCACATCCACGAAGTGAGGCGGCCTGTAAATGCGCTTAAGGAACATCGGCGTCGAACGGTAATACCGGCGAGTGGCTGTTAGCTTTACCAAACCCGGCAACAAGATGAAAGCAAGGAGATTCAGCGGTGTATGTTGAGGCATGATGCACGAGTCGGTTATTCTGTGGACGGATCCAGCGTGGGGATGCCGACTGACGCGCGGGTAAGCACGTTTATCTAAATTCATCCGGTTTGGCTCGAAGGACTGTGTTGCGCTTGTGTCAGGTTGTTTTGCGAGATGACGTGGCTTTGTTGGTACGGTGAACTCCAGCAGGACAAAAATATCGCGGCCGCCATGTGTGTGCCTCCTCCCGCCAACCCGAATGTTGACATTACGTTCGTGTGAACGACAAGCGAACGATGCGGGTCGCGGTGACGGATGTTCCGAACGAGCCCGCCGCAACGGATCCCGTTCACGGCCCGAGCGTGACGTCGGTCACTGCGCAGCGAAGGAAAACAGAGCGACGAAGTGCGGTTCACGGCTTCTTCGATGGCTTGGGAACGACGCGCACGCCGTGTGTCATCAAGTTGTTCAAGTGGCAGTTCGCGCTAGTGTGGACTGTGCTGGTCGCGCTCCACGCGCTCTCAGGCGTCTACTTCTTTTACGTGACGTACCTGCACTATTACCTCCTCCTTATCCAATACGAGCCGACGATCGCAGCACTCGGCGACGACGTGGTGGGCTACTTCACGTGGGTCATGGCGATCAACGGTTCACTGTGCGCCATCCACGCGATTGCGCTGATCAACCCGGTAGTCGGTTCACTTTGGCACCGACGTCTCGTCTTCTGGTTGCGACCGCGCCGACAAGAAGATCCACAAGTGCCCGCGACCAAGTCGCTCTCGAATGTCGCGCTATCACTGGCAGTCGGGCCCAAGATCGCGTCGCGCTGGTCGTTACTCGCAGACAAATTGATCGGCACCACGGGCTTGTTTGGTATCGAAGGTGAGCATTTCGACGTCGTGTTTCGCGTGATGGAGTTTTTCGAGGACGCCGCGCAAACGTACCAGGCGTTCAAGCTCAGCAGGCTCGTGCCGACGGTGTGGATCAACCGCATGTATGCGATTCTGATTTCGTTGTGCTGTTGGGCGACGCCGCTGCTCCACCACTTCGTCGGCCATCGCGTAGCAATGCACCGCGTGCTTTGTCTCGCCATGGACACGCTGTTTGACTTTATCGGGCTGACGGTGTTCCCTCTAGCGATCATTCTGCCCTACGTGAGTTCGTTCGACGCGGCCTACGGCGACTTTCCGATGGCGCTGTACTACGACGATGTGTGGTACATTGATGCCGTGGCCGAGAACCAACAGCTCTTCGTGCTGGGTTGGTTCGATCTCATTACCAAGACGCTCCCGGCACTATCTGTGCTCGTGTCGCTGCTGCAACTCCGCCAGTGCTTTGTGCTTCGAACGACAAGATCGACGACAACAATTCAAGAATCTAGTACTAGCGTGGGCCGTGACCAATCGACAACGACCTCCTCACCTGCCGCAGGATCGACCAAGGTGATTTTGAAGGCGACAAAGTATTTAGTACGAGACCAGAGCTCCAGTCTCTTGGACCGTGGACCGCCGAAATCGACTCGTGAGCAACAGTTCCACCGCATGCTCAACTGGCTGTTCATGATATGGGGGATTGTCATAGCTGGGGTCCACGTCCACGCCACAACAATCGCAAGCATGGGCGATAACAACGCGTGCTACCTCAACCTCCGGCCGTGGTTCTCTACGACCTACAACTGCGCCGTGCTCGAGGTCAACTGCGAAGCTCTCAGACACACCGGCCATGCAGAAGACGTGGATGCCGCGCTCTCAGGCTTTGAAGAAGGCAAGTTACGTGCGCTGATCTTTTCTGGATGCCCAGAGCTGCATGTGACGCCTCGCATCCAGCGCTTCACACAATTGCAGATGCTCAAGATCTACAACTCGACCATCCAGAGCTGGCCGCGAGACGCAGCACTGCAAGCCGCTTACCATCCAGAGATCTCGCTGTTGTACGTGGTGCACACTAACTTCTCGAGTGACGGGCTGCCGCCGGGACTGTTATCCGACGATTTTCCTCCGTCGCTTCAAGACATTGAGTTTTGTGTGACGAATCTGACGTCGCTGCCGGTGCAACTCAAGGAGACGTGGGGCTTCATCCAGTTTCTTGTGCTCGAAGGCAGCCCTGGCATCGACGAGTTTCCTCTGCCACTCGTACAGCTGGGCGTCCCGCAGTTGTCGCTCTCGGGAAACAATATCCGCTCGATCCCGGACGCGCTACTGTCTGACCAAGCGTTCTGGTCGCTGTCGCTCAGCGGCAATCCGATCACGACGTTGCCAGCAACGATTGGGAAGCTCAGCGAACTCTACCGGCTACGCCTGGGGTATACGGGGCTCAGTACGCTGCCACAGTGGATGGTGAACAACAGCGTTATGGCGGCGGAGAATACGTTCGAGCAAGTCGTGGACGTGAAGGTGGGCGGGTCTCCGTTGTGTTCGCCGTCAGCGAGAGTCGTAGAAACGAGTCGGTACTTTGCTGTGGATTGCACGACGGACCCGGAGGAGAACTGGCCGCTAGTGTATCCCCTCGCAGCCGAAGAGGTGTTGCGAGCGAAGAGGCGCGCGACGCTTCTCGTGTTAAACTGATCGTCGGTAGGGCCAGAAGGTAAGTGTCTCCGCTCGGACAGTTTTCACGCCGTAGGCACTAACCCTACATTATGGTGGTTTGCTAATGCAATCATGGACAGACGAAACTGAAGCGAAGTACGTCAGAGAGGGACGCGAGAATCACCATCCAAGGTCCCAACAAACCTCGCAGTGCCGTTCGCACCTTCCGAGCCTCCCGTGCCTGTCGGTCAACGTGGCATCCGCCCACTTTCGGCGGCCATGAAGAAGCGTTTTGTGGTACTGCTCACCAACTCGAAGAACTCGTGTCTGCCGCCTTTGTCAACTGCGGGTAGCACCTGCGGCGGTCGTCTAGACGCACCGAGAGAGGACCTTCAAGTGACGCACGGGTAAGCAAGTGTACCTAAATTCATCCGGTTTGGCTCTCTTTGGTCCAGTTCAGCTCGGGCGCTGTGGGTTACTTGTGACAGGGCCCTGGGCGACTTTAGGTACCTGGGTAGTGGCACGGATCAGCTCACGTATGACAAAAATACCCGGGCACGATGCGCCTGCCGGATCACGACCATGTCTGGCTCGTCAATTCCTCGTCGACCATACAAAAGTGCACGATGCGGATCGCGGCAGCGGATGCCCCGCGCGAGCCTTCCGTATCGGATCGCGTTCAGGGGCCACGCCTCTCGCTCGCAACTGCCACGCGAAGGACAACAGAGCTACGAAGTGCGATCTACACGTTCTTCGACGGGCTCGGAACGACGCGCACACCGTGCGTCCTCAATCTATCCAAGTTGCAGTTTGCGCTGGTGTGGACCGTGTTAGTCGCGCTCCACTCGTTGTCGAGCATCTACTTCTTTTTCGTGGCGTACGTACACTACTACATCCGACTGATTGAGTACGAGGCGACGTTCTCAGTGCTGGGCGACCACGTGGTTGGCTTGTTCTCGTCGGTGATGGTGATCAATGGATCGCTGTGCGCTCTGCACGCAATCGCGCTGATTAACCCGTTGGTTGGCTCACTGTGGCATCGGCGTCTCGTCTTCTGGTTGCGCCCACGCCGACAAGAAGATCCACAAGTGCCCGGGACCAAGTCGCTCACGAGTGTCGCGCTATCGCGAATTCTGGGGTCCACGATCGCGTTGTACTGGTCATTACTCGCAGACAAATTGATCGGCACCACAGGCCTGTTCGGAGTCGAGAGCGAGTACTTCGATATTGTGTCTCGCGTGATAGAGCTTTTCGAGGACGCCGCGCAAACGTATCAGGCGTACAAGCTCAGCAAGCTGGTGCCGACGGTGTGGATCAACCGAATGTACGCGATTCTGATCTCGCTGTGCTGTTGGACGACGCCGCTGCTCCACCGCTATATCGGTCACCGCGTTGCAATACACCGCGTGCTGTGTCTCGGAACCGTGACACTGTTCGATTTCATCACAGTCACAGTGTTCCCACTGGCGATCTTCCTGCCCTACGCTAGTTCGTTCGACACGGTCTATGCAGATTTTCCGATGGCATTTTACTACGACGATATATGGTACGTCAACGCCATTGCCGAAAACCGACAATTCTTCGTGCTGGGTTGGTTCGATCTCGTTACCAAGACGCTACCTGCGTTGTCGGTTCATGTCTCGCTGCTGCAGCTCCGCCATTGCTTTGTGCTTCGAACGGCATCGGTGACCACAGTCCTCCAAGATTCCAGTCCAAGCGCAGGTCCACATCAATCGCCAAGGACAGCCTCACCTGCTGCTGATCGTGTAGGTTCGACGCTGTTGATCGCTAGGGCGGCCAAACCTCTCGTTCACCGTGAAAACTCCGGTTTCGTGGACGTTAGCCAACCCAATTGGTTTCACGAGAAACAGTTCCACCGCATGCTCAACTGGCTGTTCATGATATGGGGCTGTGTGATCGCTGGGGTCCACATCCACGCCACCACAATCGCAAAAATGGGCGATAACAACGCGTGCTACCTCAACCTCCGGCCGTGGTTCTCTACGACCTACAACTGCGCCGTGCTCGAGGTCAACTGCGAAGCTCTCAGACACACCGGCCATGCAGAAGACGTGGATGCCGCGCTCTCAGGCTTTGAAGAAGGCAAGTTACGTGCGCTGATCTTTTCTGGATGCCCAGAGCTGCATGTGACGCCTCGCATCCAGCGCTTCACACAATTGCAGATGCTCAAGATCTACAACTCGACCATCCAGAGCTGGCCGCGAGACGCAGCACTGCAAGCCGCTTACCATCCAGAGATCTCGCTGTTGTACGTGGTGCACACTAACTTCTCGAGTGACGGGCTGCCGCCGGGACTGTTATCCGACGATTTTCCTCCGTCGCTTCAAGACATTGAGTTTTGTGTGACGAATCTGACGTCGCTGCCGGTGCAACTCAAGGAGACGTGGGGCTTCATCCAGTTTCTTGTGCTCGAAGGCAGCCCTGGCATCGACGAGTTTCCTCTGCCACTCGTACAGCTGGGCGTCCCGCAGTTGTCGCTCTCGGGAAACAATATCCGCTCGATCCCGGACGCGCTACTGTCTGACCAAGCGTTCTGGTCGCTGTCGCTCAGCGGCAATCCGATCACGACGTTGCCAGCAACGATTGGGAAGCTCAGCGAACTCTACCGGCTACGCCTGGGGTATACGGGGCTCAGTACGCTGCCACAGTGGATGGTGAACAACAGCGTTATGGCGGCGGAGAATACGTTCGAGCAAGTCGTGGACGTGAAGGTGGGCGGGTCTCCGTTGTGTTCGCCGTCAGCGAGAGTCGTAGAAACGAGTCGGTACTTTGCTGTGGATTGCACGACGGACCCGGAGGAGAACTGGCCGCTGGTGTACCCCCTCGCAGCCGAAGAGGTGCTGCGAGCGTGGCGGCGCGCGACGCTTCTCGTTTTATATTGATTGTTAATTGCTTAAGGAGGGTACGTGCCTGCACACCGACATTTGTCATGCCATAGGCGCTGTGCTTATCTGTGGTGAAGCGTGAATGTCGTCTGGAACCATTAAAGCAGTGGCAAATACCTCGACGATCCACTTAGATATCGCCATCCGAGGTCCAATCTCGCGCTAGCCTGCAAGCATTTACCTGAGCTGGAGGGGTACAGCACACTTCTTCAGACATTGCCCAATAGAAGGGCTTCACGGGTTTCTCCTCTAGACGAAGATGCTGGAGGAGCGGGTCGGTCCAGATCGACGTGCCTGACTGGTTGAAGCGCTGCTTCTTCAGACTGTCAGACCGTGAATCGAACTCATGCTGCTTTTGCTGCTCGACGCACCAAAGAAAACCAACTCGACGAAACCAATTAGCAGCACACATTGACAACAACGAGAGTCGCTGATAACTTCCGCCTCGGCTAGTTGGCGCACCTCGGGGATAACAAAAAGCGGCAGCCTCGAAACTCGATCATGCTGATGCTTCGCAGTCGATCGCGAACATGTCTTCGTCGAAGACGCTTACAGTGAGCTTAGGAAAAAAGACCGAACGTCTCGAAGGTGGGTTTGAAGTTCCGTATCGCGTTCCTTGAGACGTCCGACCGGTCGGCACCGATCTCAGGTTGTTGTCAGAATGGGTGGCTCCCATTTGCTTTGCTGTGCAGGTACTCAGAGCATAAACAGAGTCAGAGCTGCACTGTGATCTCAGGGTGGTGGCAACGCACAATCGTGCAAGCTTATTCATGCCAGAGACATTGGCAGGGATCTCAGTGAGTCGCCCCTCTTTCAAGAGCACGCGCTCCAAACCGTCCCGTTCAGTATGTTTTTGAGCGGGTTTAGCGAGTGGTCTCTGTCAAACGACACCAACAGTTCATGAAGTCGCGGTTAAGAAACATCGAGTAGCACCCACAAGATACGACTTACAGCGTTCGGAGTTCCGGCGGGATAGCTCGTTTAACAATATCTCGTTCATTCACATGTTGCTAAGGATAAGAAGCAAGTATGACGGGGGTAAGTCCATACGCACCAACCAACATGAGCGACGTTAGCAAACACACAATAGCTTCATCTTGTCTGGCAGTCCCCACTGCATCACGTTCCGAATGCGATTAACCGACGCGTCTCTGAATGCGTCGAGCCGAGGAACAGCGAAAACGTAATCTGTTCCAGATTCAGTGAAATTGGATAGAGTGGCGACACACTCACGTTTGGAACAGGCGAGGTATGGTGGGGCGCGGTGCTGGGGACTCGTTCAGCAACGTGTAGCAAAGCCGCCTGTGGAGACATACACAAGGCACAATGAGCTTTACGAAACGATGTATCGAGACAGAAACGAACAGACAAAGTGTGTATGGAGGTGGTCTGAACAGCGAACGCAAGTTACGAAAAGTGAAGGTGGCCGCAGTGGTGTCTTGCGGAGGCACTGGGCACAGGACGGTCTCAAGGCGGATCGTATCGAGAGTCTGGTGGTTTGCGAAGCCCTTCATGGGCAGCTCGCATGGCACGACCTCGCCGCGCGGCACGTACGTGTTCTCGCTCCAGTCCCCGCAGCTGGCGTTCTTGGTTTCTGCGTCGCCAAAGATGACCAGTCTCGTGAGCACGTTCGTGAGTTCAGCATCGGCAACCCACACGGCCACCTGCGAGGCGTTGAGCGCGAGCCGCGGTAGCACCGTATTGCCCCACGCGTGCACAGCCTCGGCGCACGTCGTGTTCGTAAACTGTGAGACGTACCAGGTCGCGGCGGTGGCGGTCGGCACTCGCAGCCGAAGACGGCGCCGCACAGGCACGCGCGCGTTCTCCTACCTGTGGATTGCCAGACTCGCCGGCGAACGTGCGCGCGACGAAGACGCAGAGGCTGGTCGCGTTGCAGGCTGCCGCGCAGCTGGTGGTGAGCGCCGGGTTCGCGTCGGTCAACACGTCGCCGGCGTCGCGGCACGTAATCAGCGCCGAGGGGACCGCGAGCGCCGCGCTGCTCGCGAGGCCCAGCAGCCGCGGGCAGAGCAAAGGCGGCGCCATCGCGACGGAGCGGAAGTGGTGGCGGCGCTCGCGCCCGACCGAGAGAGTCCGCTCCCATCTCGGCCCGATATTAGCATCATAATGAGTGAATTCTGGACGGGTTCAGTCTCACCCATCCCTTCTTATGTGAGACTACGAGAGTTCAAGTCAACTAAGCTAGCCTAATCCAAGGATGTCGGATTGGTCTGGCTGAAGGCGCTTTTTTCGTCATGCAGAAGTTTCCAGCGTGCCTTTGTGGCAGGAACACGTCGTGCTCCGTCGGCAGCAAGTACGGTAACAACAGTGGGGCTTGTCGTGCGCCACTGTGGCTTGTGGTGATCTGTGGGAGGGAACGAACTCTCAAGCGAGCCCTCGCTGTCGTTGGGTCGTGAGCGATGCGAACCGAGTTTAACGAGTCACGCCGAGGTCTCGTTGGTATAACTTGTGAAACTCAGCTCAAGCGCCCCAGCGTGGCCTCGGTGTGATGTGGTCGGAGGGAATCCCGTTCCTCTCGCGTGACCTCTTTACCTCTCGTGACAGAAACTGTGCGACCACCCTGGTCTCAAAATCACAAACACAGAGAATGTGCGCGTGATCCCTCCGGTATCAAATTCCTGTCATGAAATATCGATTAGGAGGGGATCTGGAGGGTTTTCTGAATCCATCCAAACGTAGTTTTGACCCGGGGGCCACCGCAAGACGGGCTCCCCGCCCTCGTCCGCACGCAGCTGATGGCCCTCACTCGCGAAACTTCCTTCCGTCCCCGGCGTCTCCCTCGCTCCCGGATCCCTCACCACCAACGCTCCCATGGACAAACACGGCACCCTCTGCCGATACCTCAGCAAGCCGTGCGCCAACCCGCGCTCGGTCAAGGACGACGGCTCGCTCCACAGGTTCTGTGCGCTCCACAGGCAAAAGGCAAACGACGCGCAGCGCCGCTGGCACGCGCGCCAGCGGCAAGTCGGCGAGGCGCGGCGGTCAGCTGCGGCCGCCACCGACGAGAGCGACGAGCAGCCGGCCAAGCGAAGCCGCGCGGCCAAGTCCGAACCGCTTGAAGCCGACGCTAATATGAAGGATTCTCCACCGTCTTTTGAGCTGAGGGAGTCCTCGCCAAGCCAGACTTCGGCGGTGGAAGTGAGTCTGCCGCCACCTCCCCTTCTTTCGTCTCAGACCGGAGACCGTGGATTGTGTGAAGATAAATTATTGCGAGAGCTGGGCGACTTTCTGATGGAGCTGGACGATTATATTCTGAAAGACGCACCGTACGCGGTGGCTAGTGCGTGCTTTACTGGACCGCGCGAGCTCTCGTCGTCTTGTGAGTCTTCTTCTTCTTCATCTTGACATCTATTGCGTTACGTCTTATGCGAACAGCTATAGCTAATATGCAAAAACGAGGTCTTGTGAGTCGCTCCCATCGCGCTCAGTAGAGTAGATTTGGTGGCGGCGACCGTCATCTCAATATACTCTCGATGTTGTTCAACTTTACACACAAAAGTGCTCCAACACCAGCAAGCAATTCTGATCCTTCAGAGAGGTGTGTCGGTCGCACCTTCTCTACCGTTCGTGTCCGCCTCCATGCGTTTCGACGTCGCAAGCGATCGCGCGCAATCTACACCAACATAAGTCAAAGCTCATAATGCGCGTTAGCGTACACTCACGCGAACTTTCACTCGTTTCCCTGCAGCATTGGCGAGGAGTTGATTCTGGTTGGTGTGGTCATCTCCTGGTGGAACCGCATCACGTCACCCTCTTCAACCTCTTCACTAACGTCCATCCAGTTGTTTTGTTTTTTCTGTCCACCTGCGTGACAATTGTGGAACTTGACCGGAGCACCCTCGAAAACAGAACAGAAAGCGCATCACGCACCATCATCCACAGACCTCCTGCGCGCTCACTGCCAGAGCTCGCTGCTCCTGCACCTGGTGAGTCCCAACAAACGACATCAAGCTATGGTCAAGAATGTCTCTAGAATTAGTCGTACCGTAGTGTTTTGACAACGTACCAGCGAGCAGGATTTATGACAGCGGCCACCAAGGGGACCCGTGTATCGCCATTATAGCCTAGAAGGCTACGAAACACCTTTCAAACTTCCACCGACAATGTTCGTCCTGAACTCGGCTCGTTCGACGTGTTCACGACAGTGTGGCTTCTTCTGGTGGACAAAACGGATCGTAAATCACAATCCGCCCATATCATGATTCGTGATCTTAGCTCGCTGCTCGCCTGCACGCCAACGGGATCTTTTACGCAGCTTTACGATTGCAACCCCACACTTGGCGAATCTTCGGGCCTGGTGCTGCACTGGATGATTGGATTCTCTTTCTACAGTCGAGTTTACAGACGCATGCACCAACCAATTCACGAATCACATGTCAAAAAACGCACCACCAATCCAGAGAGAGATATCGAGTCCTTGTAAATCGTTTCAGCGATCACACTGTGTCCAGCAACGTGATTGTATCTGCAACTGCGCCGCGAGTGGGTCGCATCGGCTTTTCCTGAGGCATACTGAGGATGAGCAATGTCAGATCAGAGGGATATAGTGCAATGAGAAGAAAAGAAAAAATTAACATCACCAGAACCATCACAGCGCCCTTGTGGTCTACGGTGGTGAGGAACAACACAGACAGTGAGGGGCGCTCAACGAGACAGGCATGACCCATCGACATTTGATCATACTTACCTTCCCTGGTGCTTCAAAATCTCACGTGGAGGCTCAATATGCTCAATAGAATTGCCCCTGAGGCTGAGGGGCAAGGTGAGGTTTTCCTTGAAAACCCGATCGTATCAAGCGTGTGGATCTGAGCGTGAAGCGGAACAATTGGTCGATTGACGCCGACTGTCTCACCTTGCCTCGCGTGACGAATGTTGCGCTTCACATGGACGCACCGGGGTCAAACTGCCGGTCGGTCGCTGTGGATGCTTCTGAACGTCCAAGTTAGATGATATAAGTAGCTTCTCGAACAGCAATACAGACTGGCTTACATTATCAAACAATGCGCCATCAGCCACACCGAGTGCTTCATAAAACTCCCTCTCGAGCTCATATCACCGTAGTGCAAAGTCGGTTCCCCTCCAGTCGCCACGTTAGTATTCTAGCAGATCCACATCACGTCACTTGCTTCGACGACGCCATCGGCGCCCACTGAAGTACTTTTTCGATGGATTTGCGCGCAAGAATCCAGAGCCAGAGACGAGCATGAAACATGACCGAGGCATCCTCGAGTACCGAACGGCATTCCCATCACGTCCCGTCACGCACAAATTCGTCTTCACTGGGTGGACGTTGCCACGGCACTTCCTGAACAGCAGCAGATACCATGACAGTCACGGAAATTAAGTACAACTGTTGTCCCTCAATCGATCGTGACGGTCATGAAAGGGACGAACGTACCGCGAAGACGACCGACATGACTGTGGACGTTGAACTCGCTTGATTGCGCCTGTTGCCGAACAAAGATGGAATGCCGCGTGGGAGCGTAGACCGATCATCTTCTTGGCGCTCGCTCGACCCGGAGATGGAACTTCAAATATGAGCGATTTTCCTCGACCCCAAGGCCCGAGGCGACGCCGCCTCGCTGGATGGATTTCGCTAGGATTGCTGGGTTTTCAAATCACAGCGCTTTATTTAAGGCAGTGCGCCACACAGCTCCCAGTTCTCAGCTCAGAAACGTACTGCCACTACAACTGGAACATACCCCAGTACATATAGTCTTGACGCTCCCAAAGACGTAGCACGTACAGATAATCGGTCTTTCCTGAGGGCCCCATGGAATAAGTTTCGGCTACAACGGTTTCTGGCGTGAAGACGAGTGTCAGCAAAGTCAGAACAGAATGCTTAAGCTCAATACATTGCAAGCCATCGCCCTCCACCAATTTCGTTTGAACACCATCCCACACGTACCTCCTAGGGGCGATCGATCAGCGCTCTGCTATTCGGATTTCGGACCATGACGTATTGTTGACGGACTCAGCGTTTGCTATCAGTAGGACTGAGGATCAATACATATCGTGAGGACACGCATCGAGACAGATTGGCCCTATCGGCAAGATATCATACCTCCAGCGAAAAAAAAAGTTCCGATGCTGAGTGACTTGATGACCTCTCAGCGGCAACGCTCTCTCGAATAGATTTCCATGGGACGTGGAGAAATTGAGCGGTAGGCACCGACTGCCTTACATCACGTGTCGAACACCAACCACGGGTTCCGCACGCTTCATACAGTCGCACAGGGCATGACTGACTCTCGATCGTTGCGGGTAGTCTGGAAAGCCCATGCCGGATGACACGTTTGGTCTCTCATGAGAAGCATTAGCAAGCCTTACCGGATTAACTGCCATTACTGTTCAACTGCATTCGAATAAAAATGCCATTACACCATTAGCTAGACCGAACGATTTCATAGAGCTTAGACGAATGCGCGCTTAGGCACACTTCGCCGGATTGTAAGAACTCACCGTGGACAAGTGACTGCGGCTGACAGATACGGTGGCGGCTCGGTGATCACCCCTGACATCTTTAGTTTGACGAGACAGGCTCTCTCTTCCGGTCAATCAATCTATTCGAGCATGCGCTGGTCAATCAAAAGTGCTTGAGCGTGCCTAGTGACAGGGAAACTGGGGCGTCACGTGACCGAACGGCCTCAGTCAGTGTGATCATACCCAGAGGCATCCATCAATGTCAGATTGCTCGATCGTCTAGCGAGTGTTGGCCCTCACTTGAGCTCTCTCTCGCGCGGGTAGATCGAAGAGTGATTCACGGTTCTCATGCGCAAAAGACAGAGAACCTCCATCAGGGCAAACGGCGTTGATATAGCCGATCGAAAATCAATATATCTTTTTGATTGTCGTTTAGTATTGCAAGTGATGTATCTCGTGGCAGTTCGGTGGCCCGTTACGGGCACGGTGCGGTGCAGGAGCGCTGCTGCATTCCGAAGCACAACTCGAATGGCTTTAGAAGCCAATGCTTCGTGTCTTACATTTTTTAGATAAGTACGGTCATAAGAGCGGCGGGTCTTTCGTTTTTGACTCGCTAACGACAAGCAACAGTATCCTAGTATCTAGACCTTGGTATGCTAGCCACTACCTCCACTGCGGCACTGGGACTGGTGCATCCAGACGCAAATCTGACAATTCAAAGGCTGTGTTCGCTTCCATCACCATTTCGGAGACGCTACTCTGTGGAGTGTGACCACCATAATAGGCACAGACCCACGTCGATTGACCTGATCCTCAACCGTCATTTGGATGCGTTTCCTTCCCAGTACGGTTTGCACTGGGCAGGCAACGGAGTGTACGGCGCAAGTTGCCCTCTCCGAGGATAGACTCCAGAACAGATCCCAAACCGATCCAAACACGGATCAGATCACACCGCTAAGCCGTCCATTCGAACGTGGCCGTCGCTCGTTTTTGCGCGTTGACCAAGCCACGCTCAAAACCCGAAATCGACCGCTCGTGCACAGCTCGTGGGTGGGCGCCCTCACTCGCCTCTCATATTCAGATACCGTACCGATACCGGTACCGGTACCCGATACTCTCGTGGAAACTGCCTAGAGCGTTCGTCGCGACCCAGGCTGGAGGCAGCAACCAAGCGTGTCCCGGCTTTCTCGCATCCGGGGTCAACACACGCGAGGCCGCCAGACGCGTCCCGGCTTTGTGGCGTTTGGGGTCAACCATCGACCGTGTCCCGACTATGTATCATTTGGGGTCAACTTGATGTTACGAAGGAAAAGCACGCGATGGAAACCATCGTACCACGGCTGATTTCACAGGCTGATTTCACGAACGACAACCAGTGCGTGGTCGTCGACCACTGGTCGACCCCGTTCGGCGTAGAACAAGGACGCCTCGAGCACTCGTGGGAAGCGCTCGGTATCAAGCACACCAGCTGCTTGCATCGAATTCTAAACCAAGATCCAGTCGATCCAGGCGGTTTGGCCGGGCGGGAGGGCCCTGCGCATATTGGGCGCCACGGTCGCTCGTCTCGGCCACTTTGAAATTCGCCACCTACCGATCACCGCGCTCGGCAGATACAGCCCACCATGAACCACCCGCGGTGCATGTACCCCAGCAAGCCTTGCTACAACCCGCGCTCCTACAAGGACGACCGCACGCTCCACCGGCTCTGCACGCTCCACCGACAGCGCGCCAACGACGCGCAGCGACGCTGGCACGCGCGACAGCGCCGCGAAGCCGCCGAGTCGCGCGCGTCCAGCGATGATGGTAGTGCTTACGAAGACGAGTACGAATGCACATCGGCATCCAAGAAGCGTCGTCGCGTGTGTGCTCCGCGCGAAGAGCTCGCAGACGTGTCGGTACACAAGAAGATCGCCTCAGGCCCGAGTCTAGTGTACCCGTCGTCCCCAGTCGTCGTGGACACGGAGTGGCGTGCTGTGCCGACGAGCTCGCCACGTTTGGATCAACTTGCCGTCGACACAACCGCTCTGGAAGGCGAATGGCTGGACATCGTTGCGTTCTTTGTGGATCTCGACGACTTGCTCGAGGACACATGGGCTCCGGTGATGGCGCCGGGTGAGAACACCCTGTTGCACGTCTAAGCTATTCCTCACACAATTCACACTATAATACACCACGAACAGCTTTTAAGTTGAACGTCAAAGTGCTTCGGGTGCTCAGTGAGCATTTGGGGTTTGACGTAATTGTGTACACTTTGTTTGCAATATAGTCACACCTGCGCAGTCAAACCAACAACGCATAACGTGAGAGCTGTGTACGAGTCGGCCACACGGGCCTCAACAAGTGCTCTTGAACCGAACAACAGACTGCTGAAGTCTTTCTCAGCAACGAGATCGATCACACAGTTCTACAATTCAGTTTATTGATCAGTTCCGGCGCTAACATGCCTTGAGATTGCCCTCCACAAAAGATACGTCTCCTGCGAGGGTCGGCCTTCGTAGGACGAATGATGGTTCTACATGTAGCACGAGAGATTGTTCTTCATGGCGCTGGGACTGAAGCCCGTTTGCACCAACGAGCTCTGCATCGGACAGAGAAGATCCTGCATATCGGTGAGGAGAGCTGCGATGTCCAGCCACTCGTTCTCCAGCAGGGTCGGGGCCTCGTCCGAGCCATCCAGCGGAACAAACAGCGACGCCAGCGAGGGCGTCACGCCCCATGTGGTGTCCACATCGACCGGAGACCATGGCAGCTCAGAACCGACTCCAGAGGAGTATTGGGCTCCATTGGCGGCCGCGTGGACGGTAAGCTCTCGTGCTGAGGCGTGCATCATGCGACGGCGCTTCTTTGGTGCCGACGCCGGTTGGTCTTCGTCCGCGCTACCGTCTTCACTGGACGCGAGTAACTCGGAGGTCTCCCGGCGCTGTCGCTCGTGCCAGCGGCGCTGGGTGTCGTTCGCTCGCTTTCGGTGGAATGCGCAGAGTCGGTGAAGCGAGCGATCGTTCTTCCGAGAGCGGGGGTTGAAGCAGGGCTTGCTGGGGTACATGCAACGTCCTTGGTCCATCGCGGCGGAGTTGAGGAGCGAGGGCATTGTGGAGGTGTGGTGTCTCTCGATGGTGGCAAATTGACAAGTGATAGCCGCGAGCGAGGGAGGAGCCGAGGAGAGAGACCAAGCGCCTATTAGTCTGCGCCCGCTGTTGGTTCCGCCGTGCGCCGGTTTCATGTGTCACGCAAGCACAGAATTCAACTTGCGGTGGAGTACGTCGGGCTACTGCTACTGCTAGGAGCTAGCAGACAATTAGACCCAGCGCAAGGACGCACGTGATTTTGCGATATCTACTTCTCGGCGACCGAGTTCGCTTCCGTATTGACGGCCACGGCCCTGCTATGCTCGGAACTTGGTCAACAGCGTCTGGATTCCTGACTCTGGATATCAGGTGTACTGTAGTATCGTTGTTCCCAACTGACTGGACGAACACACCTCGCTGTATTACAGCGGTCCACACGAGTCTTTTCTTGCATTGAGAGACCGTGAGGCGGGGCTGACGAGGGACACGAAGAGCTCTGTTGTCCCGACATTGGCAGGAATTGGGGTCAGTAATTTGGTGTTCTCAAGCGCTCAATAGTATATAAGCGGCTCCGCACCATGTAGCCGGTAAGGGCATGCAGCTGGCTCAGGATGTCAATGCGAGATGCCCACTACGCATACCATTGCGTACGCTGCCCCTCCGGAGCCGTTTGTAGGTGCATCCTGCGTGCATTCCTCAATCAATACGCAACCGCCGTCGGCAATGATAACAATTACGCATACAAGAGTTTCGTTGGTCTCGCCAACAACAAGTTACAAATCCAGTTGCCCACGCGCAAGCTCTAGCAGCCCTCAGTGCCGTAGATCCAGATCCAGATCTTACGATCAGCAGAACCAGTTGGGCGTCCCGGCCTTGTGCCGAACTTGGTCGCCAAGAGTTGTCCTTCTTGTACCACGTGGACCGCTGCACACAACGCCAGGCCACTCGAGAGTCTCGAGCCTCGAGTCGAGCCTCGAGTCGAGGTTGGTCGCCACCAGTCGACAGTCGATTTCCTTGACGTCAGGATACTCTTCGTACATTGTAATTTGTGCCGGTACGAGTAATCCACCACGTTGTGTTCATTGGCCCGCGGGACGCACTTTCGCGTCCTGACTATGCTCCGAACAGGGGCGACTCGGGATCAAGACAACTGACCCCGTTCGGCGCATAGCCTGGACGCAAGAGCTTTCACGGTTGACCTACACTCAGAAATCCACGGTGAATCAGTCGAGTCCCCGATAAAATCCAACGCTGATTT
The DNA here is from genome assembly GCA_027475725.1 of Pythium rhizo-oryzae. Lineage (NCBI taxonomy): Eukaryota > Oomycota > Peronosporomycetes > Pythiales > Pythiaceae > Pythium > Pythium rhizo-oryzae. The sequence continues at coordinate 17,160 of JAMFLL010000048.1, forward strand.
TTTACCGGGTCCATTGGGCTTCAGTACGAGATATGGCGGCCACACGAAGGAAACCAAGTGGCTGTTCGCACCCAGGAGCCCCGGGCACTACTAGGCTCGCGGCGCACCCATCAGGTCCAACTGCGCCACGCCCAACGTCCGTCACTCTCACATTTGCCATCTCCGCCACACGCCACGCAAACTTACCCACGCAAGCAATGGAACCCGCGCGCTGCACGTACCCCAGCAAGCCCTGCTTCAGCCCGCGCTCCTTCAAGGACGACGGCACCCTCCATCGGTTGTGCATGTACCACCGGCAGCGAGCGAATGACGCGCAACGACGCTGGCACGAGCGACAGCGCCGCGACACCATGGAGTCACGCGCCTCAAGCGAGAGAAGTCGCGCTGACGACTGCGACTCAACACAGCCGACCAAGAAGCGCCGGCGAGTTGACGCCGCTCACACCGCTAGTGCCATGACAAGCGAGGAAGCCGACGCGAACACCGCCGCGGCGCTAGCGATCGACCGATCGGTGTCTCCACTGCTCCTGGACGACGCGTGGTGGTCAAACTCCTCGATTGTGCCGCTCGCTGGGGCTCTGGGTGGCAACGACGCGTATACGGCGCTACTCGAAGACGAGTGCTTCAAGCTGACGGAATTCTTCGCCGAAATGGACGATGCGCTCAAGGACGCATGGGACCCGTTGATGGCGACCGGATTGACGCTCAACTCGTTAGACGAAAGCATCACACTGCGACTTTAGTCAGAGCCCGGGAGCCTCTCGGTTACGTGCACTACCAATCTTCCACACACATATTTCGATCTCATCTAGCCGCTGATAATGCTCAAAATACAGCGATGAACCTGCCATGTCTTTAGCGAGCCCCATGTTTCGGTTTTATTGTCTCTTGCCATGCAATGCATGGCCAGAACCCAACTCGATCAACTTCTTCCAAGCAAACCAATGTCACGGTGTGCGCATGGACTTCTCGTTCTCACCACGTGCGTTCCGTGAATGCAATACAACGGCGCGTCCTTTCTAGCCAGGGCCTCGCATGCAGGCGTTCGCCGCCTAGGATCATACACTTCATAAGATTCGATTTCCAGCGCAGCAAACGTGCGCTCCAAGCTGGATCAATTGAAGTCTCAGAATCACGAAGAACTGGATTCTAAGCCCGCTCAGATGACCGTACCACCACTGTTCGAATCTTGCGTTGATTAGAGGAACGCATTCGCAGATCTACATCGACACGGTGGGAGTAATTGCACTTTGATGGGTCAGTAGCTGTCGATCGAGCTTTGGGGGGCATTTGGGGGTTACAAATCAGTTCTGGGCGGCAAGAATCGCGCTGCAAAGCCTTCGGTCACTATCAGGGAGGTACCTAATCGATGTGGACTCTCATGATGAAGAATCACTGCACGATGGGTACATAGTGGGGTTGTTTCGACACCAAAACCAGGCAGGGCACTTGCTGTCGGGAGTAGCAGATAAATCGATATCTCACCTCTCCAATATCGGTGGTTGACTCGGGCAGTTCACGATATTATCCGTCCGAGCCAGCTAATCAGGTGCGAGAGTCTCGCCTCTTGACCAAATAATGTTGTCTCTCGGTGGAAGCTTCACTGGCAGTAAGTGAGTCTCATGGGTCACGCAGGCTGCAAGTCGCACAGCAAACCCTGCGCCAACGCGCGCTGGGTCATGCCGGACGGCGAGCGCCACCGATTCCGTGCATTCCACGTGACCAGACCGAAGCCACACAGCGCCACTGGCTCGCGCGTGAGCGCAAGCCCCTGTGTCGGATTAACAGTATGCCACTGAGCAGAAGCGCAAACGCCGACGTGGACTGCGACGGGAGGATGCGAAAGCGCCATCTCATGGAGGCACCAAAGCCGACTCTTTCTCTAGAAAGCGGCATGTCTCTTGAGGAGACTTCACGGTGTTGTGGGCCAACAGCAGAGTTCCACGACGCATTGGTGCTCGACCATTTTTGAGCACATCCGCAATTCTTATCGGAGATCGACGATCCCGAGGCCGCATGCATCGAGCTGCCTCTGTAGCTCGGGTTCCAGAGCATGCTCATAATGACTCGATATATGTCTTTCTTATTCTGCCAGAAAGACTGCCAGTCGCTGCTGAGTCTTCGATTCTCTTCTTCCATCATGGGCCAGGATTCGTGGCTACCAAGGCCCCCAGCCCCCGATATCTATACATGATTTTCAGGCCTGCAGAATTGAGGCATCCCTTCCACACCGCCAGTCTGGAGTGCAAGCCATCCTCCCGGCATGCAAGATCCAACCTCTTGCCAAACTGTCGTTCACTGCACGTCCGCGCACATGCGTGGTTCGACCTTCCAGATCCGGCTTGGCTCTGCGCGCGTCTGCGCCACCCACGCCGTGTCCACCGGCAGTGAGTCCTACTCGACATAGCCGGGACGTCATCGTGGGGGCTTTGACTTTGATTTGTTTCCCTGGCGTGGTCAACTCTCTTTTGTTCTCTCGCTTCGCCATTCGCCTCCACGTCAACTGCGAACAGAAGGATGTAGGGGATGAGCTTGAGCCCTTGTCGTCAGCCAGGCGCAGCACGAAAAGATATATCGATTTTCTGTCGTCACGTTGGATTTTCCGAACATTAGTGATTGTGGGCTCTGAAGAGATCCGTTAAGTGCGGAAGGATTTCTCAGCCACAGCCTGGACTTGGAGCAATGGATGGTCCCACTTCGCAAGCCGTTTCCGTTCACGAGGACCTGGACCGCAGGATTCGCAATACAGTTCTGCGCTGGCAGCGCAGGCTCCATGTACAGTACGCAAAACCGAGGTGAGTTGTGTGCGGGAAGGCCCGCAGCGCCCCACCCAATGCGGCCCTCAACTCAGCTTTCGCCGTGGGTGCGGCGACGGGACTGGGGCGGCCCACGAACTGGCCCCATCGAATCGCGGGCGAGGCTGCTCGACAAACTTTGTGCTGTTTTGGGACGCCCCCTGTACTGGCCAGTCACCGACTGCCAAACACGAGAACGATGTCCACACTCATTTGGAGATACCCTGCCTCCCTGCCAATCGCTTCCACGCCGGAGTACGCCTCGATCCGCCTACGCCTCGTTAGCATGGACGCTTCGCACTGCAAGTACGTCAGTAAGCGCTGCTACAACACGCGCTCGCTCAAGAACGACGGCTCGCTCCACCGGTTCTGCACATTCCACCGCCAGCGGGCCAACGACGCGCAGCGTCGCTGGCACGAGCGCCGGCGCCGCCACGACAAGGTGAGTCGGTCAGAGGACTGCGGCAGCAGCGACGAAAGCGACGCGAGCTCGAGGAAGCACCGACGCGTTGACGCCCCCCAGAGCAAGCCGATCACGACACCCGTACGACTCGATGTTTCCGTTCCTCTGGCGAGCAAGACAGTGTGGGCTGTCGATGTGGACTTGATGTCGTCTACCCAGGTCGTCCACGGGCTCGGCGAGAACTTTGCCGATGACGATCTCGTGCGACTCGAAGCGTTCATGTCGGAGCTCGACGAGTTCTCGGTCAACGGCGTACGCATCACGCCTGACGACGCGTCAGCTCGAGCGTTTGAAGACGGCTTTGTGTTGCGCCTGTAGCACATGACCTAGTGCTCGCACGATTCCGTTCCTCCGATATATCATTGCCGTTCCGCGTTGTTCAACTTGTATCTTAGTGACCAGAAAGCTACAAAATCATCTTTAGCCGATCTCATAATCACGACAACAGCGATCACATAATTCGATGGTCGAAGTGAGCGCTGGAGGGTACTGCCTTCCAGGGTGTGGTCGTCTCCGGGATGAGACTCGGTGGGCTGTATTGTGATATCCAGAGCAGACTAAACGAACTGATGCACTGACGGCTTCAGCACTGACGGCTTGAATCGAACACCACTACAACGGAAAGGTCAAGTCATCCGTACGACCTGCGCGAATCCACACATTACAAGACCGCTCCGCACACGCGTCGCTTTCTCGCCAAGGGTCAGGGCTCGTCAAACGTAGCTGGTAGTTGTATGAACGCGACCCCCACGCGCACGAGATCGAGATGGCAGCGTACGACGTCTTCTTACGGGGGAGTTGGACGGCTGCTCGGACTCGTACTTCCAGTCCCCCTTGCATGTACAGCTACTTTGTTCGCATGATATAACCTAATAGACTCCAACAGCAACAACATCGTACTTTCAGTTAGTGGACAAGATTCCGGGGCTTCTTGCACTGGGTGTCGACGCACCATGCAACGGGCCGTTCCGTCATACTAGTAGTAATCGCGGCGGCTGGACCGCGTCACCACCATGATGCAGGACTGCTCCACGCCACGATCAGGGTTCTACGCAGGGCACGTCCCATTTATTGCGACGGGTCAAAATGTTGAGACACACAAGACAAGTCTACGTACCTCGTAGCGTGTATCCGATCCCTCAGCCTACGGGGCGGCACTCCTCCACCACCCCACCCATGGACGCCTCTTGGGCCTCGTACAGGGACCCGGGCCCCAGCATCCGTGTTTTCCGCAAAGGCCACATTCCCCACTCTTCGAAGAAGCGCCGCTTTCGTTCGTGTTGCTTTGAATCGCGTCTCAGCTTGAAGTGTGCCGCATCTAGAGTGTGTGTTATCCCCGCCTTTCTATGAGTGCTGGCCTCCCGAATGTCCCCAACGAAACGATTCATAGTTCACCGATTGGATGAAATCAACGAATACTGGCCAACCAGAACCTCCTATTGCGGGAAGATCAATTCCTGTCTGCTCTCCTGAGCTTCGCTTCGCTTTGAGAACTCTATGGTCGTCGAGAGTATCATCAAACCTCTGGGTGGGCTCAAGATTATGAGACTTCAACACCTCGAAGCACACACTTGTACACTCACCAACCTGTCACGCCCTAGTGTTCTGTGTGACAGTAGTGTCTAAGAAAATTCACCCACTACATGATTAGGAGGAGTACAAATTCTATTGACCTGTCATAATGCATTTTTGCCGAAACATTTCAAAAGTCAATATGATTCGTCAGACTGGAATCACCTGTGAAATGTGAATGTTTTGGGTGATCTTGATGGCGTAGTATGCTCAATCTATATCATGAAGTGCCTATCCTGAAACAGTGAAGCCACGTTCCCGTTTCCTCCCATCGCGATGGGGATCTGTGCTTTCCGCTCCACCAATCCCTCACACACACCAACATGCTGCGAGTATTATACAGCACAGTCGGCCGAACGCCATCAGGTCCAAATGCTGCTGATGAGCAAACACCTGGTCAAGTATTGTTGCGCGTCCCGGTGAGACCGACGAATGGAGTGCACCGACTGGGATTCCCAGTGGGAAGGCGTCCGATCCGAGCTGCAACTTCAACTTGCCGCTTGGATTGGAAAGTTGACGGCTTTCCCACTCGTGGCTCAACTCTTTCCTAGTTGAGAAAGATTCGGATGGATCGTTAACCACTGCTTCAAGGGAGACAACCACTAATCTCCGCTTGCGGCTCTTTCGATGCTTCGTCTGGAAACCACGGTCCGTGGTCCACGGTAGCTCCTCCTATCCATATCCTCATGAATTGGGTTGTTCCACTGGAGGCGGGACAAGCCGAATGCCACGGTACTTGAGACTTGAACTGCAAAGCGTTCTCATGAAGGCACTTCGTCGGGACCTCGAGGGTTGCGTCAACGCTTTCGACGATTTCCACAGCCTCCGACTGCTCATTTGGCGATTTCCTCTCGATCCCCGACTCCCATTCTCAAGGCATCTCGGCTGGCAAGATGACGCGGCTCTCGGTGCTAGCAGTGCTGCTGGCAGTACTGAGCCTCGTGCTCCCCACGCAAGCCGAGACGGGCTACGATCTCTGGATGCGTTACAAGACGCTGGACGACAAGGATGCCAAGGCCACGAAAGACATGTTCCGCTACGTCGTCTTGGACGGTGACAGCGCCCCCTTCAAGGCTGCGGGCATGGAACTCAATCTCGCGTTCTCCGGCATGGTGGGCTCGGCGCTGCCGCAGAAAGCCAAGGTCGACGGCGAAGGCGCGATTCTCGTGGCGACGGCCAACTCGCCGGTGCTGTCGAGTCTCAAACTGTCAATGAACACGACTTCGCTGGGCAAGGAAGGCTTTGTGCTCAAGGTGACCAAGGCGAAAGGAAGTCGCGTGACCGTCGTGGTCGCCAATTCGGACGTCGGCGCGTTGTACGGTGTCTTCCGCTTGCTGCAACTCGTGCAAACGCGAAAAGTCAGCGATGGCCTCGATGTATCCGAGTCCCCCAAGCTCCAGATTCGTATTCTTGATCACTGGGACAACCTCACGCGCTACATGGAGCGCGGGTACTCGGGGCAATCGCTGTGGGACTGGCAGAAGCTGCCTCGCTACATCAACCCCCGCTACATCGACTATGCTCGTGCCAACGCAGCGCTGGGCATCAACGCGATGGTGATCAACAACGTCAATTCCAAGGCTGTGATCATGAACGCCACCTACTTGGCCAAGGTGAAGGCTTTGGCTGATGTCTTCCGTCCGTACGGCATGCGTATGTATTTGACGGCGCGCTTCTCGGCACCGGTCGAGATCGGCGGCTTGAAGACCGCTGATCCGTTGGACGCCAGCGTGCAAGCGTGGTGGAAGACCAAGGTAACCGAGATTTACTCGTTGATCCCCGACTTTGGCGGGTTCCTCGTCAAGGCCAACTCGGAAGGCCAACCGGGACCGAGCGATTACAATCGCACGCACGCCGACGGTGCCAACATGATGGCGGACGCCTTAGCCCCACACAACGGTGTCGTCATGTGGCGAGCGTTTGTGTACTCGTCCACGCCTGTAGATCGCCACATGCAAGCCAATCTCGAGTTTGAGCCGTTGGACGGCAAGTTCCGCGACAACGTGTTGCTGCAAGCCAAGAACGGAGCGATCGATTTCGCCCCACGTGAACCCTTCCACCCCCTGTTCGGCGCCATGCCCAAGACGCCACTGATGATGGAGGTGCAGATCACCAAGGAATACCTGGGGTTCGCCACGCATCTTGTCTTCCTGGGCACGATGTGGGAGGAAGTGCTGCAGAGCAACACGTACCGACTGAGCAACGGTACGACTGTGTCCAAGATCTTGACCACCCCGGTGGACAACGGCAAGGCTGTGACGGGCATCGCGGGAGTCGCGAACATCGGCACGGATATCAACTGGAGTGGCTCGCAATTCGATCAAGCCAACTGGTTCGCCTTTGGTCGCCTGTCGTGGAACCCTGACGCCAAGGCCGCCGATATCGCCAAGGAATGGGCGGAACTGACGTGGGGCACGGATCCTGCCGTCGTGGAGCCTGTGGTCAAGATGATGCTGGGCTCGCGCGAAGCCGTCGTCAACTACATGGCGCCGTTGGGCATGGCCTCGCAGATGGCCACTGGTCATCACTACGGCCCAGGGCCGTGGGTCTCGGATCTCTCCCGACCTGAGTGGAACCCGACCTACTACAACCGCGCGGACGGCAACGGCATCGGGTTTGACCGTACCCCGAATGGCACGAATGCTCTTAGCCAGTACGCACCGGAGGTGGCCAAGATGTGGGGCTCCCTCGACACAGTGCCTGAGAAGCTGTTGCTGTGGTTCCAACACGTGTCGTGGGACTACAAGATGAAGTCGGGCAAGACGTTCTGGACCGAATTCATTGAGCACTACGACTCTGGCGTGGACTACGTCAAGAGCATGCAATCGACGTGGGCGACGCTCGAGAGCAAGGTCGATGCGCGTCGTTGGTCCGAAGTGCGTGACTTCTTGCTGATCCAGGAGGATGAGGCTGTGTGGTGGCGCGACGCGTCGATCGCGTACTTCCAATCCTTGTCGAAGCGTCCGTTGCCCCCGGGCCACGCCGCACCGGCGCATTCGTTGGAATACTACAAGGACATCCGCACCCCGTATGCGCCAGGTGACACGGACAAGAATGCCTAAGCAAGAAGCAGCCACTCCACGTTGCGTGTGTCGCTTCTTCAGCATAATACACTGCTTCATTCCTATGTTCATTACTCTGTACTCACTCATCGCTAAACTCAAAACCGAAGACGTTGTGGCAAGAGGTTGCCGTTGTCATGGATGGCAGCGAAGCTACGTATGCCTCGGGACTGAGACTTGAAATTCGGTCGCCCTAGGCTGGTGTAGAAACCACGTGGAGTGTGACGCTGTCGCTGGTGTCGCTGTTTGCACCGTTGGAGGGTTCGGGCGACGCCTTGACTCTGTTCAAGAGCGAGTGGCTGGCCACGCTCTTTCGCGAGATGGAGGACTTGATCCATTTGGCGATGACCCCCTCGGGTGAGAAGAGCTTGCACGAGAGCGCCCACGAAGAGGATTTAGTGCCAGTTGTTGATGTGCAAGCGTCGTAGTGCGAAGCCTATAGCCTCTCCCAGGTACGCCGGCGCGCGAGAAGCTAATTCCAGTGGATGCACTGTACCCACTCAGCCGCGGCTCTTCAACGTGCAAGAGAATCAAGCTACAATCCACTTCAACCGAATACAGTACGTCTTTATTTTCCAGAGCTGCTCGTGTAGAGCACCGTCACCTGTGCGAACCTTAGAGCGATCCTAAAAAATCTGACCACAGGGTCCACTGATCCCACGTTTGATACAGTTGTAGCACCCACTGACGCGTCTCCCTTCGTGCAGAGTTGAGACAGCGTGGCGAGTTAGCCGGTTCCTCGAAATCGACTTTTAGGTGTCGTGCTTACCTGTTCGACAAATCAGGGCAACTCGAGCTATTGAGCTGCACAGTTCGATTCTAAGAATGCAGGTACATACTTCAAGGAGATGTGCAGATTGCCCCCGGAAAAGTCTTCAGGGCGACAAGGCAAGGCGTACTGGATCTATGAGTTGCTGATGCAGGAACTGGTAGGTGGCTACTGGTGAACAACTGTACCACAGCGTTGTTGCCGCATGGGCCCCGCCGAATCAGCCCACGTCCCCACCGGTCCACCTATCTTCACGTGACGCTCGCTCGCTCGCTCGCCTGCTGCTCCCGGGCGACGCGTTCGCTGGCGGAAACACTCCCTCACTTTTCAATCTGGAAAGCGCCCCGCCAACGCCAAACGCCATGGACCCGATGCGCTGCAAGTACCTCAGCAAGCCCTGTCCCAACACACGCTCGATCAAGCCCGACGGCTCGCTGCATCGTTTCTGCGTTTTCCATCGAGAGAAGGCCAACGACACGCAGCGCCGCTGGCACGCGCGCCGACGAAACATCCGTTATCAACGCTATGACATCAATGCAAGCGCACGTGTGAGCTCAAGAGCAGACGAAGATAGCGACCACCGCACCTCGAAGCGGCTCCGCCACACGGGCAACACCGACAACCATGACGAGCTACCCTACAAGCAGACTGTTTCGCCTGTCATCACGGAGGTGACTTGGCGCTGGGGGTCTCCAGAGCTCCAGCTGTTTGAAGACAGCACGTCGGACTCGTTCCTGTTCGACGAGCTCCAGCAAGTCCACGACTTTATCCAGGAGTTCGACGAGTTCGAGGCCATGGACGCGCAGATACTTTCTTTCTGTGTGTAGTTAAGACTAATACAGCTTCGAACTGACAGTGTATACTTGCGACACGACCTCTATGCTCCTGCGTGTTTTCCCGGCTTCTCCCTGCTGCCCGAGTATAGTCTATGACGACACCACCAAGAAGAACGCTCGAAGCAACGGGCGAACGCATCCTCGCTCTGTGCAGTACGCCCACGGGAATTATGGGAGCCGTGGAGGGTGCAGGCGCCCCTAAATTTACCCACTAGGGTGGAGCGGCTGCTAGACGCGGGAGGGCATTCCAATCGCTGCGAAAAAGCTAGGTGGCCTCCGCACAGACTCGCGCGGCCATCGGAGGCCGCGGCTCCACTTCCAGCACGGTCCGCCTTCGGTTCCAGACAAAGGGACCGGGGCGCAGGTCGGCCCTGCCACCACCTCCTGGCTCGTCTATGCGACAAAAGCCACGATCCGCTCAACTGAGTTGAGTGGCTTGTCCATGCACAAAAGGGCGCCATCAAGCGCATGGCCTGGCGATGTACGAAAAGGCGCCATCCAGGAAGCCGTTGAAGCGACCAGTTCAACGTGAACGGGTCGCTCGCTCGGCGAGGGCGCGATTCTGCGCACGGCCGGGACCGTGAGAACGGGGGTCGTGTGTGCTGCTCGGAGACGCCGGAGCTCCTGTGGTGCCACCTGGGTAAGCACCCTGTCGAATGCTTGCTGCACGGTACAGTACAGTACCGAGATTGGTGATCGAGACCCGAGGTCCTGTCCCGGTTTTTATGGCATGTGGGGTCAACTTGATCTTACGAACGCGGGGTAAGCAATGGATGTCATAGTGCCACGGTTGGTCTCCCACGACCTTGCGGCCAACCACTAGACCTCGGCTCGTCTGGCGTCAAACGAAGTCATCTCGGCGTTTCGCGGGGGACATCATCGATCTGCTGCATTCGGGCGGGGCCATCCACTGCAGCTGTCCGTACATACTGCACACCCGAATCCAGATCGCGCCCGGCCATCTCCACCGTGAGGCCCATGCGCTAACTGGGAGCTCTTTCGTCCAACACATTTTCAAAACTCCTCACCGAGCAACCACTGATTTCCACACTCGAAACACGCCCATGAGCCACGCGCGCTGCAAGTACCGCAGCAAGCCCTGCTTCAACCCCCGCGCCTACAAGGACGATCGCTCACTCCACCGACTGTGCGCGTTCCATCGACAACGAGCCAACGACGCGCAACGTCGGTGGCACGCGCGGCAGCGCCACACCGCCGCAGGGTGGTGCGCATCCAGAGACGATGGCATCCCCGAGGAGAACGAACCGGCACCGGCACCCAGGAAGCGTCGTCGTGTGCGTGCTACGCGCCATCAGATCACCGCGTTTGCGACTGACTGTGAAGCCAAGCCACAACTGAGGTCCCCTTTGCCTTCACATGTGATGGACGTGCCATTTCGCGCGTTGCCGACGATCACGCTCCCCTCGGAACCGCTGAATGGCACAAATGACACGACGGCTCTGGAATCCGAATGGCTCGACATCGCGAGTTTCTTTGAAGATTTCGACGCCTTGCTTAAGGGCACGCGAGCTTCCGCGTTGGCCCCATGCGAGAGCTCCATATTGCGCATCTAGACGACGAGAGCACTTCTCGACCACCGAATGAGTAATATCACGTTATGAATACCATATCAGACTTGCGATCTGTTGGAGTGCCGCAGTCACTCATGCTACTAGCAGCTTCTTCTCCACTGACTATGCACTTGGTAGAGAGCCGTTGTTGGCCATATTCCGTGTAACGCTGGGCCGACGCGGTGATCTCGGAAGTCACCTCTGGTTAGTGCGTCGCTATAAGATGCTGGCGCGTGACTCACTCGAGCGAGCTCTAGCGTCTGTGCGGTTCCAGCGCGAGCAAAGGGGACAAGCGCTCCCGCTGCCTTCTGCACACAGCTCGTCGGCGATGCTGTGTGCTGCGCCAACGCTATCAAGCAAGAGTTCCCGTATTGTGACGTCGAAGCACAGACCGCCGTCTTGACGTCAATGCCTCTCGGGCATTCGAACAGGCTCATTGATATCACGACGGTAAACAATGCTTGTTGAGGTCGTGCAGCTTGGATCGCACCGCCAGTGGTTCACGCGCAAGCCATGGAAGACTTGCAACTGCGGCGGATCAGCTGCCGCGAGATGCCAATTCCAGTTGATATATTCACTCTGCCGCGGCTCTTCAAGCGCAAGATCGTCCAGCGATTGTTCCACCCGAGCTGAATCAACAGTGCATCGGTTTTCTACACCGTCGCCAACGCGAACCTTAGAGCGGAGCGGAATGTGGCCAGCGCGTCCTCTGCTTTGTTTCAACCGAGTCCGTCAGACGCGTCTTTCTTTGCGCGAAGTGGCGACAGCGCAGCCGAAGGGCTGGCGAGCATCGACGCACGGCGCGAAGACCCACCGCGAAGCCGGCGCTTGGTGCCAACCGTCGGACAGACAGTTGTACCTACCTGCACGGACAGTGGTGCACCACCCAGCTAGCGTCAGACAGGCGTCACAGGAGAAAAGATATATCGATGCGGGAGCCCATCGCGGCTGGAATATCGATTTAGAGTGCGGAACGGATAAATCAGGACAAGGCGCCGCGCCCCCCAGCGCTGCTGTTTGGTGCTGTATTTCGTACGCTAGCTGTACGTCGTAACTACCGTACAGTAGTTCCGTAGGAGATGCGCGCATTCCCGTCGTCAAGTCTCTGCAGCCGGGGGACTCGATGCACCGGATCTTTGAGCGCCGCCCTGGCGCCCTCGAGGTCCTTGAGCTGCCTAATGTGGCGGATAGCGGCGTCACAGCGCGGATCGATCGTCGCGCGTGCAGTTCCCAAATCAGCCTTTTTCTTCGCCGTTTCGCCCATCCTCACATAATTCAAGCGACCCGGGGGCAATTCTGGACACGGCTGGTCCGTTCGCTCACTTCTCAATTCGCTCGCGCGCCACCACCACCACCACCATGGACCCGACACGCTGCAAGTACCTCAGCAAGCCCTGCGCCAACGCGCGCTCGCTCAAGCCCGACGGCTCGCTCCACCGCTTCTGCGTATTCCACCGAGAGAAAGCCAACGATACCCAGCGCCGCTGGCACGCGCGCCGACGCAAGCTCCGCAAGCGAAGCGACAGCATCGAGAGCGACGAAAGCTCGAGCCCTCGGACGGACGACCTCAGCCTTCAGCGAAGCCCGAAGCGTTGCCGTCTCACGACTAACCACGACAGCGACGCCGAGCTACCCACCGAGCTCTTGGCGTCGCCGGTTGCGACGGAGGCGACTTGGCACTGGGGACCTCCCCTGCCCGAGCTGCTAAAAGACAGCGCGCTGGACGTGCTGCTCGTAGACGAGCTCAAGCAGGTTCACGACTTTCTTGAGGAGTTTGACGCGTTCGAAGTGGTCGATACACATATCCTATCGTGGTATGAGTAGAGAAAGCTGTAGGTTCCCTATTTGATGCCAGAGTATATATATGAAACGAACGCTCTTCATGATTCTTCGAGTTCTACGTCTCACGTGAAGTCACTGGAGCACATTTGGATGTTCAACAGCGTGCTCAGTGGTAGATCCGAACTGCCCACAAACCGAGGAAAACCACAGAGTCACCATGAACGTGAAGAGTTCGCAGCCTAAGATGGGCGTCTACAGTACGGCACGTGGGAGCCGAGCAAGCTAGGTCCCCCGAATTCCTGTAGAGTGCAGAGTCCAATACGTTCGCCGCCGGCGAAAACGACTACCCTCTCTCTCAAACCGTTGAAGGCGCGACGGACGCAGTGTTTCCGCTGAGTCTCCACACGCTGGCGCTGGTACATACAGTACTACAAATTCAGTGGCTACACCGCGTAGCCTTGCGCAAAATGTGCAGGGCACGGCGATGCCGGTGTACAGTCCGTCCCCAGTGCAGGCTCAGCTCTCTGGGCTGCTGACGGGGGAGCCCATCGCGCGCTGTCTCGTCGATGCACCAATGGCCGCGATCACCAACTCGTGCTGGCTATGTACATCCCGGAACACTCGGCTACCTGACCTGGCTATGCACGAAAGGGCGCCATCGTAGCCTCGGATGAACCCATTCAACAGTCTCCCCCCAATTCAACGGTCTCCTCGGAGTACTCGGGGCCCCCGAGTACTCCGAGGAGACCGCTGAGTGGGTTCAGCTTGCCTGCGTGCGCGCTTTTGTGTAGCGCCGGGTCGCGGAGGCCGACGAGCGCTGAGAACGCGCTCCGACTCGGAGTCCGACCGCGAAAGCGAGCGCGAGGACAAGGCTCGACCCCCGGTAGCTCGTGGTGCAGTACCGATACTGTAAAATGGAGCAGATTGGGCGCTGAGTGGCTCCGTTAGGCAGGCGGTACGTGCAAGACACTCGCGCGAGAAGAGATATCAATTTATTGCATCTCTGGCGCTGGTTTGCTTCCATATATCCAGGCTCCGGCGACCCAGCTCGGGCCGCCAATGGCGGCCCGCGGCCCGCCTTCGTTCGGTTTGACGACCCTGCGTCGCCCTGTCCCTCACCCGCATTCCAGACGCCAGCCAAGACGCAACTCAGCCGTGGACACTTTGTATCGGGTACTGAAAGAGGTTCGTCCTCGAGCCCGTCACGGTCTCACGTGGCCTGTCCACTTACTTGTACCAGTACATTTACCTTGAATTCTCGAAAGCAGCACGCGCGAGCATCATCAGACGGGACACTGCGCTGTAGCCCCGCGGCGGCCATGCCTATGCGTGTAACTCAGCATCGTCGGCGGGAGACGCCTGACCCCCGTTATCGGCCGCTCGCGCCGCTAGAAGACTCCAAATCAGCCGGCACCACGATCCGATAGTGGAGTTTGCAGGCGCGCTGGAATGCAAATGTGACTTTCCTCGTCGCGAAGAAACCCTCATTCACGAATTCGCGACCGTACCGGCACACACACGCCACAAGCGCACTCTCTACCTACTCCAAGTCGATCCCACCCACGTCCGCCAGCGCCATGAGCGACTCGCAATGCAAGTACGTCAGTAAACCCTGCTACAACGCCCGCTCGCTCAAGGACGACGGGACGCCCCACCGCTTCTGCGCGTTCCACCGCCAGCGGGCCAATGACGCGCAGCGCCGTTGGCACGCGCGCCGCCGACAGAGTAGCGCCTCGAGCGAATCAACGCGTGGCAGTAGCAGCGACGAGAGCGAAGCGTCCTCGAGCAAACGGCGGCGCTGCGGAACTCCCGAGTTCCGCGACGCGGCCGCGCTACAGGTACTCGGCTCAACAGCGCCGTGGATCGAGTTCGAGACTGCGTGGGAGTCGATTCCATTTGCGCCATTCGATCAAGCAGTCGACCAGCCGTTTGGGGACGACGCGCTCATGCCCCTAGAGGCTCTCATTGTGGATCTCGACGACGTCGCTGGCGAGCACGCTCCGCACTCGTTTGAAGGCTTCATAACTCCACGCTTTGACGATATTATTGAGCTGCGTCTGTAGCAGAATACACAAATTTGGAAGGTGTGCGTTTACAACTGCGTTTGACTTCAATGGGCGGCAGCTAAAAAGATCAATACTTCTGCTGCTCTTGTACGCGGTTTATCAGTCTCGATTCAATAGAACGGTGCGCCTTCACAGGTGTGGATGCATGGCGGACCTTCACGTCGCGTCCAGCAGGGTTGTTGTGATGATGTTTACGGTATTTGCACTCATGATGTTGTGTGGCAACGAGAACCACGCGCCTTGATTCTTCGTGTCAACACGCCGCGAGATCTTGTGTGCTGAATGCAACTGTGTGGGAAGCGAGTGGCCCCGCCGCCACATAAGCGTCCAGTTCGAGATCACGGAGTACGCTCAGGTCGTCAGTGCTATCGTTGACACTTGTCTTAAGAAGTACAGGCGCCGTGAACGCACCGATAGAACGTGAGGCGCGTGGGTCCCGTGATAGTGCTTCAAGCGTAGTGGCAGGCTGAAGTCGTACAAGGGACCGGCGGAAGAGTGGCCACCCAGTGTGTAGGCTGGGTGTCGCGACAGACATGGCGGCTTGCGGGCTCGCGGGCGCGAGCTGCAGGGCTTGGACCTTGCGATGGGTGTGCTTACGCGTACGCTGGCGCGCGAGCCACCGGCGCTGTGCGTCGACCGCGTGCTTCCGGTGCAGCGCACAGAGCCGATGGAGCGATCCGTCTTTCTTGCCACTGCGCGGATTGTCGCAGGGCTTGCTCTTGTATTGACAGCGCGTCTCGTAAAGTTCCACGGGAAGGGGGGATATGGATGGCGAGGCTCAGGAAGTCGCCGCTCTCGACGCGATGGGTTCGGATAGAAATCGTGAAATGATCAGTCCGCTCGAGAGTGGCCGAACCGACTCGTCAGGCGCAAGAGACCTCAGGACGCGGTCTTCGCGGTGTCTTATGCAAGAGCCTTCTAGAATGGAGGTGAGTTGGGAGAGGTGCTGCTTTCGGAATTGAACGAGCCGGGAAGTCCAGACTTTTTTCGTGAGAATAGAATGTATCCATCGTTCAGGGGCCCGGCTAGTGACCTGACACCTCGTGCGTAAAGCTCGGACATGGTTCGATTGTACTTCCGATGCGCGCATCCCTGTCGGGCGCTTGGCCATTAGGGGGTTTCGCACGCAAATTTCAAGAGCTCGAATCGAAAACGCTCCGTCGAACCCAACCAAACCCAGCGCGCGCCCGCGAGTGATAATGCGTCACCAATCAGCGGCCTTCCGCGGGCTTCTTCCATCTCCGCCAGAGGAAAAAAGAGATATCGAAGTGGAAGCGGATCAGACAATGCCGATTATAAAGCTGTGTAAGATCTCGCGTCGAGAGAGTATTGTACGGTGTGTTTTGGCCGTCCAACGGCTTGGATTCTTCGTTGTTTCAGTGGAGCACGGAGTGGTTCTCAACTCAGCACGCGTACGGTGTGGTATGGTACAGTATACCCAGTGGCTGGCGCTGAACGATGTGCGCCGGCTCGACCGTTGATCGGTGTGTTCGCGCATCCCCCGCACCGCGCTAAGCTTCGCCTCATGAACCCGGCGGCGCTCGCACAAGTCCTTCTAGCCCCAGAACTAGTAGGCTTCGGCTGGGTCCCTCTTTCTGACGGAAGAGAGATCGTATGGGGGACGACTGGGTTCTGGATCACTGGAGGTGGTCTGTCCGGTGGGGCTAATTGCTCATTGCTGACGACTAGCCCACTGGGCAAAGTCAGCAAAACGGGTGGATCGTATGGTGAGCCCCAGCCGGCCACACGCCTTGACGTATGCGTACTTTGAAGGCGAAGGCCGCACATCCGCGCTACTTAAGTCATGAAGAGCAGTGTGCGTTGAGGAGGGATCATTTCCAAAAGTTTTCTGGTGACCTAAATGCCATGGAGTTCGCCCGGTGCAAGTACCTCAGCAAGCCCTGCCCGAATGAGTGTTCGCGTAAGGACGACGGCTCGTACCACCGCTTTTGCACATTCCACCGGGCGAAAGCAAACGAGGCGCAGCGCCGTTGGCACCGTCGAAAGCGCAGCGCTGCCAAGCGCGTGCTCGCGCACCCTACAGAGGTCTCTTGCACCGACTTGGCGGGCGAACCTGAAAGCACACAGCACCCCACAAGTCCACATGAAGACTGTCACAACATCAACAGGATCGCTCACGACAGCAAGGATCAAGACCTTGGTACGAGCGCCAAGCGCCTCAAGCTGGTGGAGAATCCAGTGAGCTCATCGTCGAGTTTTGACCACCTCGAGGAGCCTCCGAGCACTGCAGGCCTCCCAGTGAGCGACGAGTGGATATGCCACGAGAATGTTGAGAAGTTATTGGACGAGATCATCGCTGACTACGACTTCTCCCCCTTGGCTTCCGGCGCTGCTATGGGGAAAGATACTCAGGGGCCGATACGACAAACTGATCAGACCCCTCCATAGGCTGAGCAGCAGTGTGATTCTGACAGACTCACGTGAGTTCCGAAACTTGTAAGAATCAACATTTAATGATTTCGTCGAGATTCGACACTGTCGCTTGCTCTTTGCGTGACCGGTGGTTCACTCGAGTCCATCGATGACAGTGATCAGACAACAAGAGCACCGGATGCGATCAGTTTCCGCAGTTTGGGTGGTCCGTTGGAGCAGGTATTTGACACGTTCACTGCGACACGAGGGCCCACGCACACGTACGGCTCGTGTAGACGTGTGGCGATGCGATGGGATGCAGGGGCTGTGTCACCAGGCTCGTTGTGGCCGTGTCCTGGCGACCGGGAACAAGTTTGACGACGGGCCAGCCTAGTATCCATTTATGCAGGCAGACGGTATGTGCTAGATACTAGAAACAGTATATGAGAGGTCATTCAGAATCCGCGGTTTCTGGGCAAACCTTCTTGGCCCCTCTTGGCGAGCTGAGGGAAAATCGATAAATCTCTGTGTAGACTTTTGACCGCTCGGAGCCAGAGACCTTTGCGTGTGGAGCCATCGTCAGGGTCAACTTGAAGGCCACGGGCAGTGGGCCCCACTGCGCGCAGACTCTGCGCGCGGTTGGTGGATGCGTATCGGGCTTGTCTCTGCGCGCGCGAGAGTCATCACGCAAGGGTGATCGAGGCGATCGAACGTTTGCGCACATTCCGAAGGAATATACTGGCGCTTGGCGTTGGGACTACCGTAGGGGACAGCACGTAGAGACAGCGGTACATACAGTACCTGCAGTGATTGTTCGATCGAGCAAGACGGGGCGGCGCTGATTTTAATTCTGAGATTGTATGCGGGTGCCGCCAGGGCACGAGCGAGGAAACGGGTCCAGTGGGCTCAGTGGCGCTCGGCCAGCTGGGCCAGTGGCGGCCCGCCACAGTGGGGGCCACTGGCGGGTGGCCCGCAACTTGGCGGGCACTGTCTGAAAGCCTGTCGATCGCCGAGGGAACGAACGAGATGTGTTCAGGTCAGTGGAGGGCGTCAAACTCTCATCTTTCGTTGAAGCGCCGTCCACAGCCAGACTTTGGATTCCAAGGCGACTCGCCATGCCACAAGATTCTAGAAAGTGCTGGAAGTTCCAGCACTTACACAGACGTTCCAGTGGAACGTCTGTGTCAATTCCTCGGGCAGCTGCGGGCTAATAGCGCTGAGTCCAAGACCGCGACGAATGCGCAGACACAGCGTCGCCGCCGACGGGGCTTGCCTGATGCAGGAAAATTCCACGAATGGATTGGCGCGCCGCCCACCGTCCCGCGAACTGAAATCCAGCGCCGTGCTGGCAGCCACAGAGCTCTGCCGTGCTTATACGCGGAGCGCCGCGTAAGTGACCCCCGCAGCTGATCCGCCGTCTGTGTTTCGCGCTAAGCGCCGAACAATCTCGGCTCCAGCGCGCTGGGTGCGTCAGGGTGGAGGTCTCTTCCGAATCCACGCAATGTCTGCAGTTACTAAGTGAGACTGTGTGGAGGGTATCTGTACTGTATTTCTTTTAGATGAAGAATGGCGTGGAGCTGGCGACTGCGCCGCTCACAGGCGGCCACATGACGTCGAAGAAGCCGCCAGCGAGCGCGTCGCCCGCGGTGACCTCGGTCTTCACGTCGTCGATGCACAGCATGAGCTCGTCCAGCAGTGCGAGGTCCTCGGCGCTCAGTCGCTGGTCGTCAACGCCCACGCCGTGGAACGAAGTCGTGGGCGCCTCCGGAACAAACGGCGCTTGGAGCATCGCGCTAAACGAGGCTGCGTCAACGGATGGCGGGGAGGCCGGCACGTCCATGTTGACCTTCGCGGTGGGCAGTTTCGTCGCGCGACGTCGCCGCCGACGCGCGCACGTCTCCGCGGCAACCAAGCCGGCCTCGCGCGCGGCCTGTGCCGCCCGGCGGCGGCGCTTAGTGCGCTCCGAGACGTCGGCGTCCGACTGGAGACCGTCGCTGGCGGCGTCGACGCTTGCGCGCTGGCGCGAGTGCCAACGGCGCTGCGCGTCGTTCGCGCGCTCGCGGTGGTAGACGCACAGGCGGTGGAGCGCGCCGTTGTCCTTGAAGCTGCGCGGGTGCTCGCAAGGCTTGCTGGCGTACTGGCAGCGCAGAGAGTCCATGGTGCTGTGCTGGGTGGCAGTGGAGTGCTTGGAGGGGCAGGCGGTAGATTGTCGAATGAGCGAGGGAGAATAGCCGCCGCGAGCACCGACGTGGATCGCGATGAACCCGATAACATGTGTCCAGGAGGCGTGTCCACCGTGGTCAATGACTCACGCCCGTAAAGCACTCAGCGGGCGACGCACCCACTTGACGGGTGGAAATCAGCCGATCCCACTCGTGCCCCGTTCTGGAAGAAGGCCGGATCGTGCGCGCGCGCACACAGACGGGTCGCACGCGCTTGCGGGCGCGCCACTGTCACCACGCGCGTCCTGGCCTTGCGCACGCGTGAACCATACTGGCTCGGCTGCGCACGCGGCGGGCAAGACAAAGCGATCGCGATCGCACGGCGGCGAGATCATCCTCGGCGGTGGCCTTCGAGTACTGTAGGTCTTTGACAGCCGCGCGCCTTCTTCTCACGCAGAGCGCTGGGGACTAGCAGCGCACACGCCGTGCCTAAGCTGGTGCTTGTAAGGGCATTCTAAATAGTCTGCGGGCTATGCGGTATCAAGTTGTCAAACACTAGGGTGGACAGCGCACTCAGTAGGTGCCAGCCAAGCGTGTTGTGGCAGCTTCAACGTTGACTTGTGCAAACTTTTAGGCGACAGCTCGGGATTCTGGATCCCAGAACCTGAGCGTACTGTACGTACTGTAGTTGTCTTCCCGCCGGATTCCAGTCGGGATCGGTTCAAATTGGAACTACGTCTCTAAGGAATCATGGAGGCGATTCGAGATGCGATTCGAGAGCGCCGTGTGACACCTTAGAGGCTATCTGGCTTCGATGGCTCCAAACGACACATCCCGGGACACCTTAGAACTGTTGGCCTACTTGAATTGCACACCCTTTCCACTTGGATGGCTTCAACTGATCTGCCCCACCCGCTACAGTACATGTGCATCACGCAGTCCAACGGCGCCATGTCGTGGGCGAAGTGGGCGCTGCTTAAACTGGACCGAGCGATAATGGAGATCGTCAAGAACGTGTGGAGGCCACTCAATCCAAGATACCTCAGCTGCCAAGCCTGCCTGAGGTGAAGTCCAGTTGTCCGCGCACTGGTGGTGGCGATCGCTCCACTTGCTGGCGCTGCTCTGGGTGCTGACGGTCTCTCGCACGCTGAAATCCAGCCCAAAAATTCAACGTCAGAAGTCTGCGTCGTCGCCGTCTTCAAAAGCTCAACAAACCGCGACCTGGGACAGACGATGGCCCGGGCAGGATGGCACCGGAGGTGACAGAGACAGCTCAGAGCTGGTGCCCCAGTACCTCAACTCATTGTACACCAAACAAACCGTACCTAGTCACAACCACTCAGTCTCGGACTAGCGTGCCATCCAGCTCTCCCACGTGTGGGGATTAAGTGGAGCTTGGCGCACTGATAAAGCGGGCTTCGTGTGTGCAAGGTCTCAGGTCTCAGATAAGTATTCTACAGTGTCGAAACCCGTGAGGCCTGGGACGCCCGAACAACGTGGAAGCGCGAGAATCCGCCGCGGCGAGTGCCACCGAGCGCACGGCGTGTCCGACGGCACGCGGTTCGCGGCGAAAGGTGGACAGGGGCGACTTCAGTGCGGAGACCTCCGAGCCCACTGTCAACAGAAATGGCCTGTCCATATCCCTTCGTGCACCAACCACGGCCTGGCTCTGTCGGCTTCAATGCCCGCGCATAAAAGCGCCACTCTGACGACCGCTCGAGACGAGTCGAGGAGGCTGCTTTGTGTACAGGAGGAGCTCTCTGGATTCTGTTGATGGCGGCTGATTTATCAATCCAAGCCCCCCAGCTCCATAATTTATCCTTTTCCTTCAGCGCAGGGCTTTTCAATCCATGTCAAACGCCAGGACGGAATCCAGCGCCGCGGACAGTATCTCGAGACCAGGTCGCTGGAATTCAGGGCGTTCCCGGTCAATGCGACTTTCGTGGCAGCTTCAACGTGCGATCGTGTACACTTGCAAAAGGCTTCTCGGGAAGGAGACCCACTGAGCTAAAATTCAGGTCCGGAGGGGGTCAACGGTTCTCAGGTGTCATCGCGGTGCGCTCAGATTATTTGCGCGCATCGCGTGACACCTTAGAGCCGCGTACTGTACGTTTCCCTTCGATGGCTTCAAGCGATCTACCGTGGGTCGCGCAGATTCCAGTCCCGCAGCCCCTCGTCGCTGAGTCGAGGACGAAGCGGCCGGATTGAAGTGTGCGGTATCTGAGAGAATCTAGAACGTATTTAGCCAATCATATCCTAGACAAGTGACTCGTCAAGTCAGCTGCCAAGCGCTATATCTCGTCTAGTGGCTATCGGCGCCCATTTGTGGCGCTGATCTGGCTGCTGAGGGTCTTTAGCTTGTTGAAAATCCACAGCCAGAACTCTGTTTCGCCGGCGGCGGGACGCCCTACTGTTCAACGAACGCCGACTTTGGACAGAAGTTGTCCGGGGACTGATGGCTCTGGACGTGACAGAGACGGCTCAGAGCTGGTGGCCGAGCGGATTCAATCCATACCGATCCCGTTCATCGTGGCCACACACGAGAGTGAACGTACTAGTGGACCAACGTGTCAGCCAGCGCCTACTCGGGTCGCGCGGCGTCGGGATCAAGTGAAGTTTGGCTCTCGCTTCCATCCCTCACGTCGTCCTTCAACGAGAAGCTTGAGGAGGATGAAGCTCCTTCCCGATTTGTGGTGCTACTGGTAAGCTCGACTTCGTGTAGGCGCTAGAACGCGACGCTGTAGCGCTATGGGGCCATGTCGCGAAGTTCGAGGAACAGCGATTCGAAGCGTAAACTATGCACTTCCTACGATTAGAATGGGAGGCCCTACACACGTTCCAACCGCACTGTGGTGAGACTCCCACCAAATCGGCTCGTGGGCACCCGCTCTGTAGAAGGCTTGCAACTCCGCACGGCTGATGCTTGACTACTTGGCTGGCGTTCGACTGCATAGCCTTGCACAGCGCGACCGATACGATCAAAGTGCGGAGCTACCGTGCATTGAGCTAGAGAAGAGCGAGACGAGTCGTTGATGTTCGTTTCGTGCATTCCGTTAATTCGCTTAGTAAGTTAAAATGTGGCTCAAGGTGGATCAAGACTCTACACAAAGTGTGGTGCCGTCGACATGGCGAACGCGCTGTTCAAGGGCGGCCACGCGCTGTCGAAGAAGCCAGTGGGGTGCGCGTTATCCACAGTGATCACAGGCTTGGTGGCGTCAATGCACAGCATGAGCTCGTCCAGCAGCGCGCGGTCCTCGGCACTCAGTCGGTGGTCGTCGCTACCCACAATCTCGATCGCCACGGCTTGCGGCTCGGGAACAAACGGTGCGCGGAGCATCGCGCTGAACGACGCGCTGTCGACCGCGGGCGGAGAGGACGGTGCCCGGGCATTCGCCATCGTCGTGTGCGCGCTGGGCGAGTGAGGCTTGGTGGGGCGCGCGCGCACGCGGCGCAAGCGCGGGGCGGGGGTCTCACCAAGAAGCGCGGCCTCCCGGGCAGCCTGGGCCGCCCGCCGGCGGCGCTTGGTGCGCTCCGAGACCTCGGCGCCCGAGTCGCTGGCCGTGTCGACGCCGGCGCGCTGGCGCGAGTGCCAGCGGCGCTGCGCGTCGTTCGCGCGCTCGCGGTGGTAGGCGCACAGTCGGTGGAGGTCACCGTTCTCCTTGAGGCTGCGCGGCTGCTCGCAGGGCTTGCTGGCGTACTGGCAGCGCAGAGCGTCCATGGTGTTGAGGTGGTGTGGTGGAGTGTTTTGCGTGCGTGGTGGAAGATTGCGGAATGCGCTGCCTCGGGCCCCAACGACGTGAGACTCAGATATGTTATTAGCACAGATCAGGGCGATGCGCTGTGCGCTGTGGCCCAGTGAGTTCGCCAGGGTCGGCTGGTCGAAGGGGTTGGCACTGGGAAATCCACTTGACGGGCGCACCGCAGGAAGCATCGGCTGGTGATTTCTCCCGAGTCCCACGATCCGACTGTTACAGTTTGTTCGAGCTCTAAGCCACCCCCCTGATATATAAAAATAGAGGGAGAATCACATAACATTATTAACCAAAACATCAAATGGTTGAATCAAAAATATAGAGCATGACAGGTATATACGGTTTCTTCCGCGGCTTAGAGCTCGAACAAACTGTATGCAGAAAGGCCCCGGAAGGCGCCGATGGTGCTCGCGCGCGCAGGGACGGGGCAAATCAGCTCACGCGCGCCCACTGTCAACAGAAATGGACGTGCTCTGCCCGAAGGCGACGCGCCATGGCCCGGCCTTGCCACTGCGCGTAGAGAGGCGCCGGTCGTGACGACGATGGCTGCCTGCGTGGGCCTCGTAATCGTCCCAGCGGCCGGCGTCGCCTCCGGATTCCATAGTGCGCGCCCAGTTCCGAGGTGAGCCCACTAGCATGCGAAGGTATAATTTAAACCATTCGAGCTGAAGAGACCAGCCCACGGGGCGTCGGGCGCCGAGAGGAAGACCGGATATGACGAGCTAGGCGTGGAGAGACCATTTGCGCAAATAGCACCGACTTGTACAGTAGACGCTCTGGTCCCCGACTCCTCAACTTGAGGCTGAAGCGTGGGCCGTGGCAACGGGCGATGATCGAGCCACCGCGGGAAGAAGGCTTCAACGTTCCGAAGTGTACACTTTCACGAAGCGTCTCGAACGAAGTCCCACCCACCGGTGAGGGAAAGGAGGGCACTTTGCACCTGAGCTGTACCAATACCTACAGGCTGAGTTGAGCGTCTTGCAGTCCGTGGCACGCGGTGCTCGCCCAAGGCGGCGTCATGGCCGGATCGCTGGAATCCAGCCGGGATCGGTTGAAAAGCGCCACGGTTCTAAGGTTGCAAGACGCGCCCCTCAGGATCTTCAACTGATCCTGCTCAGCGTGCCAAGGTCACGCCGTCATAAGCAGTCGCTTCCACGAACAAGTGGGTGCGACACCTCCTGTACTGTACAGTATTGCCGTTGACGCGGGGCGTTTTACGGACCTCTCGAGACGGCGAACGAGTTCCTCTCGGTCTTCTCTCGTACACTGTACCCCCAATCAACCTTCAGGTGGTTGTCGGGGTTGGGGGCACCGTACAGCGCTTCCCATGGAGGACCAACTCGTGTGAGCGCGCATTACAGTCCCGAAATCAAGTGGCTGCCGGCCCGGTCAATGCTCGCCCTGAGCTGCCTAATGGGAGCAGCTGGTCGCGACGGTCTCTGGCGCAGGCGCGAAATCCGAGAGGAATCTGCTCCGCGTCGTTCCACCAGGGGCGGGCTGGATTCCCAGGGCCATGACCAGGACGCGAGCGATCAATGAAACCCAAGAGCCCGAACGCGAGCAATCGACGACGATGCGAGACCCAAGTTGTCCCACGGCGGATGGCAAGGCACCGGACAGAGACGGCGCAGAGTCGGTGGCGAACGGATCGGCTACGCGTCCCGAACCCCAGCGTGTCAAACGCCCCCCCAACAGACCCAGAACTTCCGCTGTGTCACCGCTACAAAGAGTGCTACAGTACGTACGACAGAGAACTAGGTGCCGGCACGTTCCGACCATGTGTACTGTAGAGAGAACGTCGCCCGCGGGGGAAATCCAGGGTGCGGCTCTGGATTCCTGGAATTCACTGTAACGCAGCACCCGCGCACCCGCTCGGCCTACGAACTGTGTTCCACGGAACGAGAGCGACCCCGCCCACCCGGAGTCGATGCGCTCGTGTTCCCACCGAGTCCGGGTTCGAGGGATTGACGTAGCGCTAGGCTCGATCGTACAGTACCTACCCTACGTAACAGTCCCCCACCTTGAAGCAAGATGTGTTTGAAGGCGAATGCACGCGACCTGAGACGCGGTTCCCACGGTCGCGCCGAAGTGCAATCCGTCCTGAGTCCGCCGGACGATCAGAACGACCTTAGGCCTACGGATTCGGCCCTAGGAACGTACTACCTATATCAACTATGAACACTAGAGTTGTGGAGTGTCAACATCATGCATTCGCGGTATTTTAAATAGCCCGGAGGGTGTGGGGAATGTGTATATGGGAATCTACAGGCAGAACACACCGGCGTCGGTCGGCATGTTCGTGTTGGCGAGCCACCACTCGCGCTCGAACGCGTCCTGGCCGAGCGTGTCGTGGAACTTGACCTCCTCGAGCTCGAGGATGAAGTCGCCGAGCTGCGCGAGCTCGACGTCGCTCAGCTTGTCACTGTGTTGGAACGCGTCGGTCGGCGCGTACATCTGCGGCGGCGCCGTCGCGGTCGCCAGCAGTCCGGTAAAGTCGGTCGGCAGCGGCGGCAGCAGCGCGGCCTCAAACGCAGACACAGCGAGCGTCGCGAGCTTGCGGCGGCGGCGGCGCGCCGGCACCTGCGAGACGTCCGACTCGCTCGAGTCGTCCGTGGAGGTCTCCGAACGC
The DNA here is from genome assembly GCA_027475725.1 of Pythium rhizo-oryzae. Classification (NCBI taxonomy): domain Eukaryota; phylum Oomycota; class Peronosporomycetes; order Pythiales; family Pythiaceae; genus Pythium; species Pythium rhizo-oryzae. The sequence goes on from JAMFLL010000048.1 coordinate 42,992, forward strand.
TGCGCGCGGCGGCGCTTCTTGGTGGCGGGCTTGTCAGTGGTGGCGGTGGCCTCAGCGTCGGCGGAGAGCGGGGACGCGGGCGTCTTCTGGCGCGAGTGCCAGCGGCGCTGCGCGTCGTTGGCCTTGACGCGGTGGAACGTGCACAGCCGGTGGAGCTGGCCGTTGTCCTTGAGCGAGCGAGGGTTCTCGCACGGCTTGCTGGCGTACAGGCACTGCGTGGAGCTCATGGTGGCGATGCGAAGGGAGGTGCGGCGGAGCTGGTCAATTTCAGAATGACCTGTTCGAGCCGCCCACTTCGTTTTCCGTGCTCTCGGCGTTTGAGTCAAACTTGGGCAGCCTCAACCGGCCGAGGCTGACGGCGGGGGATGGGGCAAATGGGTGGAAGGCCGGTCGTTCACTCCGCGTCGAGCCCTGGCTCTGATCGCGCGAGAGGCCCAGTTGATCGCGATACGCGGCCGCCGTCAACAGACCCTCCACGAGTGCAACACTTGGTCTGTGATGCAGATGATCCACTCCTGCGCGTGTACAGAGCCGAGGCGACCTGTGCGCTCACGCTGGATAAATCAAAACGCGATCGCAGCCACCGGCCACGGTCTCACTTAGGCGCTGTAGGATTCCCACGAGCCGGTTCTCGCGCGTTGTGCGTGCGTTTGCGGTAATGGTACTGGGCGCAGGGCTGTCCGAGCGTCCGTCCGGTCGAGTCGGCACTTGGGTGCATTACGAACCCTCCACGCCACTGCCACGCGGATGCCCACGTGGTGCACCTGGGTGCATTACGACCAGTCACACCCAGTTGGGCGGGGGCGGATTTTATCCAAGACAACCAGGGTCTCGGATAAATCAGCCTGGTGTAGAGTTCTGGAACACGCACACTTTTGGGGTGGGGCCTCCGGAGGAATCCTGGTCAGCGTGGCCCGGCGCTGCGCGCGACGAATTATATCCATAACTCAGCAGGTTGATTTATGGATTTTCTGTGCCCCAAACAATCCATTGGACTCCAACGGAGACCAAGCGCATTTGGAGAGTGTTGGTCCCGCCTTGATCGTCTGATGACTGCGCTGGCGACGCCCATCACTCACGCCAACGGCGATCCCGACGCCACGGAGCTGATTTCAAGCGCAATGCGAACTCGCATGCGTGGCTCGCGTGTCCAACATGGGTACTTTGTCGTACGGTATGTACTACTGTACAATTGAGTGCGATGTGGTTCTTCCCCTTGGTCATGTCGATCTGTGAACGCCAAAGACGTTCGCTCGTGTTCGCATGATCTAGAGAGCGGTGGGTTGAGCGCCAACCGGCGAGTGGGAGCTGCGAAAGATCCCGTGGCTGCCGCTTGTTCCTGTTCCTGAGCTATCACTCGTGGCGGTGGACGCCGACGAGCCCTCCAGCATCACGCGCAGCTCGTACGCGACGTCAGCTGCCGCGGGACGCTTCGCCGCGTCAAACATGGTGCACCGCTGCACCAGCGAGCGGATCTCCGACGGACATGACTTGCTCACGCCAACTTGCAGCGCACCGGTCACGACCATGCCAGCGATCGCCGACTCGCTTAGCAGCTCGCCGCCGCTTTCGTCGGTGAGACCCTCGAACGGCAGCTTGTGGGTGTCAATCTCACTGAATATCACTCCAAGTGAGTAGATATCGACGGCTTCGTCGTACCGCTGGCCAGCGAGCACCTCGGGGGCCACCCACCGCACCGTGCCCACTCCCGCAGTCATCGTGTCATCGTCCAGCTTGTACCGGGACACACCAAAGTCGCTCAGCTTGGCACGCATCGCCGTGTCTAACAGCACGTTGCGAGACTTGAGATCACGGTGAATCACTACCGGATCCAACGAGTGCAAGTACACGATCGCTTCGGTGATCTGGAGCGCGACACGCACCATCTGAGTCGTCCAGCCAGCGAAGATCTTCGGGTGGTGGTCCAGGTACGACCGCAGGTCGCCGCCGGCCATGTACTCGGTGACCATGCCGAGGTCGGTCTCCTTGGTCCACACGACGCCGACAAACGACACGACACTCGGGTGCGACAGCGACTGTAGCAGCTTGATCTCGTGCACGAAGTCGGTGATCGCTTCACGACCGACCGTACTGTTGCTATCGGGGGGTCCGGACTGTTTGAGTTGTTTCAACGCCACCTTCTTGCCCTTGAACATCGCCAGCCAGACGTCACCGAACATTCCACTGCCCAGGAGACGCTTGCGCTCCACGAGATCTTCGTCAATGCGATCTCGCAGGAGTGCAGCGTCAGCCCAGACGGAGATTGCGGTCTGGTCTTGCTGCTGTTTCGCGAGACTCGCTTGTTCGGCCGCGAGGTCTTCTTGGCGCTGCCTCTGGAGCTTGCGTCGGCGCCAGAACGTGTACACAAACAGCGCGAGTACGATCACGAGAGCGACGTTCAATGGCACGAGCCACTTCCAGCTCTTGCTTGCCGGAGTAGCTTTTGCGGTTTCCACTTGGGGACACACGGTGTACTCGTTCAGCTTGACACGGGCAGATGCTTCGCAGTCACTTGAGAACATGGCCTGGTCCAACATCACCGTCGGGATACGTCCAAGGAATGCCATCTGATCCGACGTGGGTCGGAAGTTGCGAATTGGGTTGCCCGTGAGGTTGAGTAATTTCAGCTCGGGCAGCTCGAAGATGAGGTCGGGGAATGCTGTGATGCCGTTCCCGCCGAGATCGAGCCATTCGACGTGGGGGATCTTCACGTCACGGAACGTCGTGAGTGCGTTGTTGCCTAGCTGGAGCATTTTCAGCATCGGGTAGATTCCGGAGATGCTCGCGATGCGATTATCGTTGAGTACCCTGGAGATTTCACGGAGATTATAGTGAGAGTCATGCTCACTCCTCACTCCACAGGTTGTCGTGCTTGATCCATCACGTACATCAGTTCCAACAACTGCAATTGCTCGCCCGCGTCGAAGCTAGACAAGCGACAGCCAGCGAAATCGAGTCTCTCCAGCTCCCGTAGAGTCGACAGATCGGCTGGTACCTCCTCCAACTCACAGTCTGTGATGTAGCTGGATGGAAAGTGATATCGTCGCACATGTAGTGAGCATATCAAATATAATCCATCACAGACTCAGAGGCACGTACAGGTCCGTCAGTTTCTCGGGAAGCGTGCCGATCGGAAGTTTGCGGAAGGTGGTGTTGGAGAAAATCAGATAGGTCAGGGATCGCGGAAGAGACCCAGGGGTGATTTTGCCAATCGGATTGTTGTCGAGCACACTACAAATCGCACGAGAAGCGTTACGATTCGATCGCAACCATTAGACACGAGCGAACGTACAGCGTGTCGAGGTCCAGACGCTTAATGTCGTCTGGAATCTTCTCCAATGCGTTGTTCTCCAAGTACCTATTCAAGGATACGACTGTCACATTTTGGAGACGTTTGATTGCAGGCCTCCATCAAGTCAAACTTACAAATCTCGAAGTTGCATTGGGAGTGTGCTGAGATCAATCACGGCTTTCGGGTTGCCCGTCAATCTCCTGTGGAAGAGCGTAAAATTCGTCAGTCTCCGCTCATGTCGCCCAGGGAGGAGCGAGCCTTACAGCCGAGTAAGCGTGCGTAGGTTCTTCAACGTGGCTGGGAGGTTCTGTAATTGGCACTCGCGCAGCGAGAGGTGCTCGAGGGATGATGGTAGTCCAGAGAAGTTGGGATTGAGACTGAGGTCGTTGCGGTCGAGCCAAAGTTCTTTCAGACCCATCATGGACTCGAGCACTATCGGCACGCTAGTCAGCGAGCAGTTCTTCAGGCTCAGCGTCTCGAGCGTGCTAGACGGGACCGACGATACTGGGATTTCCCGAAGCTCGTTGTCGTCCAAGTATCTACCAGGTGGTAAGTCGTTAGTGTGGTTCATGTCGTTGACGACAACGAGGACGAAGTGAGACGAGGTCAGAACGCACAGCGTCTTGAGGGCTGTGATACTTGCTACATCCGCTGGGATCTCTGTGAGCTGGTTTTGCGTCAACCAGACCTGCTGGAGAGTGAGAGGAAGCGTGCCACGAGCAATTTCCTTGATATGGTTGATTCCCAGGTCCCTATGAGGAGGTACAAGTGGTTTAAACATAACGTCACAAGATGGTTCATCCCACGTCTGCGCCAGACCACGCACAGGGTCGTGAGGTTCTTTGGTAGTCCCCCCTTTTCCACGCGAGTGATCACGTTCGACGACAAGTTGCTGGAATAGGCATCACAAAGATATGTTAGCGAACCACATTGTGATCAGTCGAGCCATTCAGTCTATCCCTACGACGTACAGGAACCTCACAGTGCTCGGGATCATGGCCGGCACGATTGCAGAGATGTTGTTCACCGATAGATCCCTAATGAATGCCACGAGGCGCTTCGTCAAAACATGATCAGACGTCCGAGTGCACTATGTAGACATACAAGTCTTCAAGTATGGGCAATGATGCATTTGCGAGCGGGAATGACGAGAGCATCGTGTTGCGCAAGAACCTGCATGGATAGACAACCATCGTAAGAGCAGACGAGCAGGATCATGAATGCGCGAGGCGGTCAGCAGAACCTACAAGCTGGAGAGGACCGGAAGTGCGAGCGCGGTGGACACGTTCTTGAAGACTGGAAACTTCAAGTTCTCAACGCGCACCGCTGAGAAGCTGCCGATGCTCTCAACAAACGACGGCGGGAACTGGAATGACACGACTTCCCCACGCGGAAGGAGCACATCGTCTTGATAATACTTGAGCCCATCGTCCAGTATCATGTTGTTGGCCGGTTCGTTGCCCGTGATAAAGAGCGCGTAGTCGGCGGTCGTGGCCTCGAAGGAACCGACCCACTGGCTCACGAGTGAGGCGTTTATGGCGAGCGATCGGTACTGTTTGAGAGAGTCAGTTCTTATGACATTCGTGCGGGCGATGTCGTCCACGAGCGACGATGTGTCGTACAGCGTGAGGAACCAGCCGAGCGATCCGTCGCCCGTGTCCGCGAAGCACTCGAACGCGCAGGACGCGCCGGCCACGCACGTGCGGCCATAGGTCGTCACGCACTCGCGCTCGAAGCCCTGCGGGTAGTAGACGCACAAGCCGCTGGCCTCGCAGCTCGGGGGGCACAGCGCGGTGAGCGCCGGCGTCGCCGAGCGCGCCAGCGGCGAGTCGCCCGTCGGGCACTCCACGCCGCTGGCGCTGGCGGGGGCGCGATCCCGGAGATGACGCGTGGGCGCCACGAAGGTGTCGGCGCCCGCGGCGGCCAGCGTGCCAAGCGCCAGACACAGCAGCGCGCGCGGCATCGTGGCGGATTCTGTTCTGTTCACGCAAATGAGACGCTGCCGGCTCCCCACAAATGGCTCATTCCTGCTTTTTTGTTATTTCGTGTGCGTGAACCCAACACAGGGGTGATGGGCAGGAACCAGATTCCCTCTGCCAAATACCAAAACATGTGGGTTGATACCACTACGATACCAGAACACGGTGAGCTTGTCTCTCTCATTCTTATTTGAACGTGGGTTCATCGCAAGCAGCCCCGGACGGGCAGCTCATCGTGTGACGTGCTGCGTGGGCCTCATTCACCATGGCGCTGCGCGTGGTGTCGCTGCTCCTCGCGCTCGCGCGCGCTTTGCTTGTGGCGGCGGACGACGTGCCGACCTGCGCGGCCGCCGGCTCGGCGCTCGCCGCCGAGACCTCGCCCGTGCTCACGACAACGTGCCCGTCGAGCTGCCCGCCGTTCAGCCTCTGCGTCTACTTCCCGCGTGGTGCCACGCAGCAGTGCGTCGCGACGGCGCAGCGCAAGTGCGTCTTCAACGGCGACGCCTGCGCGTTCCAGTGCGTGCCCAGCGCGCCCGCGACCACGGGCTGGTTCCTCGCGCTCTTCGACCGCGACGGCGTGGTGGACGAGGTCGAGGATTGGAACAGCCAGGTGGTGCCCTTGCGCCCGTTCGTGGAATCCATGCCCGTGAATGCCTCGCAGGTCACCAAGTGGGTCGGCGACGTCCAGTTCGCGCCACGCTTCACGACTTTGTTTGTCGCGGGCAACGCGCCGGCGACGGACACCCCGGTCGAGCAGGGCTTGTGGCAGTTGGAGGGCCGGAGCGCCTTGTCACGCGGCGATGTCGTGCGCTTTGAGCTGCCTGCATCGCTGCTGCGTGGGCTCGAGCGCCACCTGAATGTGCGCATCGAGAATGTGAGATTCCCCAATGTCTCGGCCGATGACATCTCCATGCTCAAGTTTTCGCAGCTGGAGCAGTTGTAAGTATCTAGAACCGGATTGCGGCCGGTCCTGACAAGAGTCACTGATGCGTTGCTGTGCGTGCTGTGCAGGTTCTTACGAAACACTTTGCTCACCACGTTCCCGCTCGCGAACGCGTCTTTCTCCGTGCTGAAAGCTCTGTGCGTCGGTGGGACTTCATTTGAAGGTCGATATCTTGCTGATTTGTGTGCAAATGGCTCTTTGTGGCAGCAGCGACCTGTCGGTCAACATGATCACCGATCTCGTCCCAGACTCGCTACCACGATCGCTGGACTATTTGTACGGTTCATTGCGAGACGAAGCCAACGATTCGCATAAACCTGACGACGCGTGTGGCTGGACAGGAACGTGTCGGAGAACGAGCTCACCGTCATTGCAACCGGCTCGCTGCCTACTGGGTTGACCACATTGTACGTTTTATCATCATAACCATGAGCGTACGATGGCGATTTGTCTGAACGCGTGGTGTATAGGGATTTGAGCCACAACAAGATCCAAACCGTTGCCAAGGGTACTCTACCAACCCGGCTCCAGCAATTGATGTTGGGAAGTAACTTTCTGGCTGAGATTCCTCCTGACGTGGCCGCCATGGCCGATCTCAAGATACTGTGCGTAGTGCCACGGCGTTCGAGCAACAGCCGCGGCTTCCTGACCCCCTACTTTCGTCGTCTAGGTCGCTGGACGACAACAATCTGCGCGAAATCCCCGCTGGCGCGCTTCCATCCAAAGGGATCCCGACGCTGAGCCTCGCGAACTGCTCACTCGCGGGCGTCCCAAAAGTGCTGGAGTCCATGTCCGCACTGACCGAGCTGTCACTAGCACGAAACGATTTCTCCCGCGACCCGGACTTCTCAGTGCTACCCAAGACACTCAAGGTGCTGGACTTGGACGCCTGCCAGTTCCAGGAACTTCCGACCGAGCTGCGGAGCCTCTCGAGTCTCACGCGGCTGTGAGTTGGCTCTAGGTAACCCAACCAAATCCACGATCTCCGCAAGCCTGACATGTTGTTCTGACATAGGTCTCTCAAAAAGAACCCACGCACCGTCTCGGATCTTGGCGACCTGCCCACAAGTCTCCGAACGTTGTACGTTGACATCACAAAACTTGTGTCACGTTGCCATTTTGGTTTGCGGGCTGGAGGCAGCGAATTCTAATCATTCATTGTACTGACAACATGCAGGTTTCTCAACGACAACGCGCTCGACAAGGTGCCAGCACGACTGCGAAGCTTGAACGTCGAGTCGCTGTACGTATTGGGATCGTGTAGCAGTGCGCACGAACGGTATTCGCTCATGTGAGTTATCTTTGTTGTGTCTGGTTCCACAATATCAGGGTTTTGGACGCCAACCCTCTCGGACGATTGACTCCCGGCTCGCTCCCACCAACACTTCGAAACATCTCCATGTCCAAAACCGTATTTGGAGAGATCGGCTCCGGGACGCTGCCGCCAAGCCTCATACAAATGTACGTGCACAACGACTCTGATGTACATTGACCACCCTTCAAGTGATATGTATTCGTGGGCGGACGGGCTTTGGGTGTTACTCAGTCAGATCTCGGAGTCGGCGCTCACGAGCGCACCACAAGACCTCCGCGCAATGCTGAATCTGACTCGACTGAATATCACGAGCAGCAAGCTCACGACATTTGATGTCGGTGAAGCCATCGAGAACCTCCAGATTGTGTACGCCTCACACATGATCATCACGGTGCGTCTTGTGGAGATACAACAACAACTGACCCCCAGTTTATGCGTGCGATTAGCGACCTCGGGAACAACCGTCTGACGAGCTTTGAGGGTCGTGCGCCCCGCTTGGTCTCCCTAGACCTGCGCCAGAACGCCATCAACACGTTCAGTCTGCGTGACGCAATGTTTGTGCAGTCACTTCAGCTCGGAGACAACAACCTGACGTCCTTTCCGGATTCGATTTTCCAGATGCCGCGCCTCTCGATGCTCAATCTTACGCGGAATCCGATACGGAATGTGGTGCTCACAAAAGCCCAGGCCGACTCACTCGCGAAGATTCAAACGGTCGCCATGACCCAGGACATGTTTGCAAGTAGCTGCGAGGACTCTCAGCGCATGGAGGTGCATGACTACAGCGTCTGTCCGCCGCCCACCAAGTCCAAGAAGAGTTGGATCTGGCTCGTACCCGTAAACATTGGCGTCGCAGTGCTGCTAGCGGTATTGGTCTTCACGTTCTGGCGCAGGCGCAAACTTCAAAAGCGAAACCTCCACGAGCTGGAAGCCGAGCAAGCGCGTCTCGAAAAGCAGCAGCGAAACTACAACGCGGCCCAGATCTGGACCGACACGGTGTTGCTCCAGAACCGCCTTGACGAAGATCGCGTGGAGCGCAAGCGATTGCTCGGGAGTGGCACATACGCCCAAGTGTGGCTAGCGACGTACAAGAACCAGCAGTATGCGTTGAAGCAGCTCAAACCGACCGTGGACCGCGATGCCAACGTGGACCGCGCGCTTATCAACGCGTTTGTCGAGGAGATCAAGCTACTTTCTTTGCTCTCCCACGCGAGTATCGTCCAGTTTGTGGGCGTCGTGTGGACCAAGGAGACCGACCTCGGCATGGTCACCGAGTACATGGCCGGCGGCGACCTGCGGTCGTACTTGGACCACCACCCGAAGATCTATGCCGGCTGGACGACTCAGATGGTTCGCGTCGCCCTCCAGATCACCGAGGCGATCGTGTACTTGCACTCTTTGGATCCGGTGGTGATCCACCGCGATCTCAAGTCTCGGAACGTGCTATTGGACACGGCGATGCGTGCCAAGCTGAGTGACTTTGGTGTGTCCCGGTACAAGCTCGATGACGAGGCCATGACCGCGGGTGTGGGTACGGTGCGCTGGGTGGCACCGGAGGTGCTGACAGGCGAAGCGTACGACGAGTCGGCAGACATCTACTCTCTCGGGATCATCATGAGTGAGATCGACACCCACAAGCTGCCGTTTGAAGACACGGTTCTCCGATCAGATGCCGAGATTGCGTCGCGGTTGATGGCTGGATCGCTGACAGTGACCGTGTCACGGTCGTGCCCTCCAGAGATCCGCTCGCTCGTGGAGCGATGTACGTTTGTGGACCCTATGGAACGACCGAACGGGCTCCAGGTGGCCTACGAGCTGCGGATGATGCTCAAGAACTTGGAGGTATCCAAAACGAGCGATACCCTGTGTAGTCCTTATTAAACGTAATCTAATGAAGTTGGCGGTGCGTTGTTACCAAAGAAAGGTTCCGTTCAGCCGGAGGGGGGCATTAATGTAGATTAGGAGCGCAATAAAACGACGGCGAATTCAGCATTACCCGCTGTCGAGAAACACCAAATTGTCTCACACGCTGATGTGTGCCGCGTTAATGAGCTGGTTGTCGTCGTCCTGGTCAGCCAAGTCGATTGACTTCTCCGACGTCTCTGTCAGCGTGACTTTGTCGTCTTCCTCAATGTTGCTCGAGCTATGGAACGTGCCGCTGTTGCTGATCCAGGCGGCCGAGTTCTTGAGCATTTGGCGCAGTTCGTACGCGACTTGCAGACCGGAGGGTCGGTCCTGAGGCTCGAACGCCGTGCACCGCGCGGCGAGCGAGCGGATCTCGGACGGGCACGTCTCGGAAAAACTCGAGGTAAGCGATCCACTGAGCAAGAGCCCAGCGATCGCTGAGTCCGTAAGGCGCTCGTGGCCCGACTCGTCCGTCAGATCGTCAAACGGCAGCTTGTGGGTATCAATCTCGCTCAGGATGATACCCAAGGAGTAGATGTCGACACTCTCGTCGTATCGCTTACCCGCCAACACTTCTGGCGCGACCCACCGGACAGTCCCCACAGCCGCTGTCATCGTTTCATCGTCGAGCTTGTAACGGGAGATGCCAAAGTCACTCAGCTTGGCGCGCATTTCCGAGTCTAGCAGCACATTCCGGGACTTGAGGTCGCGATGGATCACCAGCGGGTCGAGCGAGTGCAAGTACACGATCGCTTCGGTGATGTTGAGCGCCACTCGCACCATCTGCATGGTCCATCCGTTGTCGATCTTGGGGTTCTCGTCCAGGTACGTGCGTAGATCGCCGCCGTCCATGTACTCGGTCATCATCGCAATGTCGCTCTCCTTGGTCCACACGACGCCCACGAAGCGCACCACACACGGGTGCGTGAACGATGAGAGCAGCTTGATCTCTTCCACAAAGTCGTTGATCAGGTGGCGGTCGATCACGGCGCCAGCTTCACCGGACTGCTTGAGCTGCTTGAGCGCAAATTTCTCGTTCTTGTACATTGCCAGCCACACTTCACCATACATGCCGCTGCCAAGCAGCCGCTTGCGGACGACCAGATCCTCGTCGAGACGGTTCTGGATGAGGACAGTGTCCGCCCAAATGGATGCCGACGACTGGTGGCGCTGCATCTTCTCGAGACTCGCCGTCTTTTCGTCAAGATCCCGTAGGCGCTGTTTTTGCAGCTGCCGGCGGCGGAACGCTGTGACGACCAACATCGCCAGCGCAGCCGCCAGGCAGACGTTGAGCAGCACGAGCCCCGCTGAGATCTTGCTCGAGTGCTGGCCAAGCTCCTTGAGGTTGGTAGCGTTGCTCGAGCCTGGTGAGCACACCGTGTACCCGCGCAAGTCCTTGCGATCCGCGGCATCGCAGTCGGTCCAGAACATCTCCTGGTCAAGCACGATCACTGAGATGCGCGAAAGTGCCGCGAACTGGTCCACGTTCGGTGTGAAATTGCGGATCGGGTTCTGCGTCAGGTTGAGAAGCAGCAGCTCGCTCAAGTCCGTGACCACCGCGGGGAAGGTTGTGAGGTTGTTCCCGGCGAGATGGAGCGTCTGCAAGAGTGGCGCATAGCTCAAGTTGAACTCGCGCAGCGCATTGTCGCGTAGATCCAGGAACTTGAGCGCCGAGTAGCGGCCCGTGAATTTGGTGATGCGGTTGTTATCGAGGTACCTATATGTGCAAGAGCATTTTGCACAGGTTAGAGGAAGTTCGCAGTCGGGAAGAGGAGCGTCTGGGGCTGAACGTACAAGGTGATCACCTCGGGCAGATTATTGGCGACATCAAACGACTCGAGGTTGCAGTTGGATAAAACGACACCGTAGAGGTACCTCATCGCGCGAATGTCCTCCGGCGCGGTCTGCAGCGCCGAATTTACGATTGAACTACACACATACACGCAAAGAATTAGCACCGATCCAGTCTTAGTCCTAGGTATCATGCGTCACGCACAGGAATGTAAGCGAATCTGGAAGAGTTCCAGGCTGGATCGCCGAGAACGTAGCGTTGGCCATATAAACTTCCAGCAGTGTCAACGGGAAAGAGCCTGGCGCTAATTGTCCGAGGGGGTTGGACTCCAACATACTGGAACAAAGTGCAACAGATCAATCTCGCGCGATCACGAAGTGGAGCAGAGCAATTCCGTACATGAAATCGAGGCCGAGGTCTTTCACGCCAGAGGGCACAGCCTCCAGGCCATTATTGTTCAAAACCCTGCGCAAGACAAAGATCAGTAAGACCCCAAACACTTGTCCTCAATCTGACGTCAACGTACAGTCCTGTCACACTCGGGGGAAGTGTGCTCATGTCCAATGCAGCCTTGGGATTACCAGACATGAACCTGCAGCGCAGAAACCATGCAATTGTCAATTGTAGCTCAGTCTTTCCATATCATATCCCCACTTCCGTACAGTGTTTCCAGGTTTGGCATGTGCTGTAGCTCGGCGGGTAGCTTCTGAAGCTGCGTGTTGTCCAGTTGGAGATAAGTCACTGTGTCTGGTACCACCGAGAAATCAGGATCGCGGCTCAAATCGTTGTGACTCAGAACCAACGATGTCAGCGCCGTCATGTCCTTCACCACGCGCGGCACGGCTGTCAGCGAACAGTTGGCGAGGTTGAGCATGTCCATCAGAGCTGTCGGTAGCGCCTTCTCGGGGATCTCCTTGAGAGTGTTCCCGCCCAAGAATCTATCAAAACCACAGCAAAAGAGATCCGTCCGTGTTGGTGCGATGACCGATTTGGGCCTGCGGACGAAGGTTCTCACGTACAGTTTGTTGAGGTTTTCCATGTCGGCGATATCCGCAGGAATTTCAGTCAACGAATTGCCATCGAGGAAGAGCTTTTGGAGGCCTCGCGGAAGCGTGCCTTTTGGAATCTGCGTGAACGTGTTGCTGGCGAGGTCTCTACATCGGCCAAACGCAGTAAGAACACACCCGAGCTCGCATGAAAAAGAGGTTTGACACGGTGACGTACAGGATGGTCAGGTTCTCGGGTAAGGAGCCCTTTTTGACGTCGGCGATCGCGTTGTACGACAAGTTCCTGTAATCGAAAGCATCAGATCCGTGCCATACGAACCGCATGAAACACGAGCATTGGGGTACTTACAGAATCTGTAGCGTGTTCGGAAGCGCCGAGGGGTTAATCTCTAAGATCATGTTCACCGAAAGATCCCTGCACGAAACAAAATCGAGGGAGCATACGCAACAGGTTAAATGTCACACACTTAACAGGCACTCGCGAAAAGACGTACAGTACTCCCAGCGTTGGGAAGGACGCGCGCGCGAACGGAATCGACGTGAGCATCGTATTGCGCAGGAACCTATTCAAAGCCCAGAAGCATTAGTATCGACATTCTGTCATATCACGACTGTGGCTCGTACATGTCGGTGAGCGCGGGGAACGTCAGCGTCGACGCGTTTGCGATCGCCTCGGTTGGCACGCGCAGGTTCTCGAGCCGTAAAATCTGCAGATTTTGGATGTCCTCGAAGAGTGTCGGCGGCATCTCGAACGGCACGATCGCGCCTCGGGGGCGCGGCACGGTGTCTTGGAAGTACACATCATCCTCCACTGGATAGTCATTCGCGGCCTCATTACCCGTGATAAAGAGAGCCGCAGTATCCTTCGGGAGCGTGATGCGCCCGAGCCACTGCGTGACGAGCGAGATGTTGACCGCGACCGAGCGCGTCTCGCTGTTCTGGGTGTTCCAGAAGTTGACGTCGTCGACGACCTTCGCGTCGTCGTAGAGTGACAGAAACCAGCCGTTGAGCTGGTCGGCGTTCGGGATACACTGAAACGCGCACGTTGGGCCGCGGTAGCACGTGCGGCGCGCCGTCGTCGTGCACTGCCCGCTGAAGGCCTGTGGGAAGTAGATGCAGAGATTGTACGTCGAGCAGCTCGATGGGCACGCGGTCGTGAGCACGGGCGTCGTCGCGGCCGTCAGCGGCGAGTCGCTCGCCGGGCACGTGACCCGCTGCACGGTCGCTGACGAGGACGACAACGCGGCCCCGCCTGTCGGGTCATCGAGGCGGACGTGGCGGTGGATCTTGTTGGGCGGAAGGCGGCCTTTCTCGCGGTGGCGGTGGTGGCGCACGCGCACGTGGACGTCGGTGGTCGCGCTCTCGCGCGCGACCGCGAGCCACAGCAGCGCCACCAGCCACAGCACGCGCGTCATGGCGTCTCCCTTGGCGAGTGTGGCGCGTGCGGAGGAGATGAGAAGTGGTGAGACCGCCGCCTGGCGGGCGGACCCTCAAGACAGGGGATCTCAGCAGTGTGAATCAGTTTTATTTGATTGGCTAAAATTCTGTATAAGCTCATTTTATTGGTGTAAAATCGGAATAGCTCATTTGACCCAATCCAGAGTGTGTGTTTTTTGGGTACACTTTTTCCCATTGGGTGAATCTTCCAGCGTGGCATTAACCCACACCCATTCTTCTCTATAGTCCACTACGTGATCCGTTTAGAGAGAAAATAAGGCATCTAATAAATGATATGGGTACAGAATATCAAATGATATCGAGTACTGGATACTTGTACACTCACTTCCCGGTGAACCCACTTGGCCTTCCACATTTATTTTTTCGTTTTTTTGCCCTCCATATCTCTCAAAACAAGATCCCGAAACCGACCACAAGACCAGGGGGAGGAGAAATCCACTCGGAACGAGTCACGCGGTGTATCTAGATACGCTCCACAGTCAAATTCAACGGTCTCCCGGGCGGTTTTACAGCAAGTAGGCCCCGACTGGGGGCCCCTCAACCCACCGATGGATGCTCCTCCACTGGAAATATCTGATTTAGCGACTTGGACGCTCCCACTGGTCCTCCGCCACGCACCAGTCCAGCGAAAGCGCCGCGCCACTCGGACTGAGCGTCACTCGCGAAAAGTCCCCGCTCGCGCCACATCGCCGAGATGAACTGCAGCTTCATGCGCCAGGCCGCGGTGGCCACGGCCCGCGAGGCGCCGGCTGCGAAGCACAAGCACTACGTGCGCACGTCGACGCTGGACGAGATCGTCGAGTACCACGGCCGCGAGCTCTCGGAAGCCACCACCGCTCGCTCGACTGTTAGCACTGACGCCGGGTCTTCCCCCACGCGCTGGACCATTGCGAAAGTCACAGGTCTTCTCGACACACCACGGCACGTGCTCCAGGCGATTCGCGATCGTGCCTGTAGCCGAGACGACAGCCCTCCGCCGCTGGCAGGCACCACGTACGTGGTGAGTCCCACACGTCTCGCCTTCGTCCTGCTCGCCGCGGCGCTCGGCGCTCGACGCCGCTTGCTGGGACGCTTCCGCCGCCACAAGCAACACGAAGGCGTTGTGTTCCCCGTGCGGCGAAGAACGAACTGCGAGGAGGCACCTGCGAGCTCAGCGCACCACCCACACGGCTTCCTCGTGTGACGATCATGTCGACGTATGCCGTGCATTTATGTTTAAAAACTAACTTAATTGACCGCTCAGCTTGCACTCCTCACTCCACGGCACCGTGCGACAGTATTTTCAGCCCCCGCGCCCACGTGAGCGCGTTCGCGAGTCCACGCGCTGTCCGGACACCACTTGGTGCAGACGACGGATCGCCCAGCGATGGACGAGCCACACATCTCGCGAGGTGCAGGCCGTGCGAGATTCGGGAGAGTCGGCGAACATTCGCAAGCGTGGTGGTCGGGACGGTCTGGAGTACGTCGCTGTGCGCGCAGGGCGGTCGCCTTCCCCTTTCTGTTGGGTTGCTTTACAGCGCTTGTCGCCGTTGCTCATACGATGAACTCGTACCCTTCGGCGGCGTCGTACTTGGCCGCAAACTCGTCGTCGGCATCCGCGAAGATCTCGGTGAGCAGCGCGAGGTCGTCGGCGCTGAGCGTGGTCCCCGGAGGCGGCACCAGTGAGGCCAAATACGAAGACGACGGAGCAGCGGTGTCCGATGGCGAGGCGTGCAGCGCGAGCTGGGCCAGCTCGAGGACGTCCATGTCCTGCGTCATGGACTGGTGGCGGCGCGGCGAGACGTTGGCGACGCCAGTCGCCACGTGGGCCACTGGCTCGCTCGCCCGTCGGTGGTGCCGCCCAACGCGCACGCGCTTGACGACCTGGTGGCGCGCGTGCCAGCGGCGCTGCGCTTCGTTGGCCTTGTCGCGGTGGAACTCACAGAGCCGGTGGAGCTCGCCGTTCTCCTTGACGGCCCGCGGCTCGCTGCAGGGCTTGCTGGCGTACGTGCAGACGAGGGAGGACATGACTGTCGGTCAGAGAGGTGCCGGTGGTCGTGTGTGGCGTGTACGAGGCGGTGATGCACTCGGCGCAGCGAGTTGAAGAATGATATCTGGGGAGCGGACGGCGATAAATCATCCACGCCGCCTCGAAGACCGAGCTCGCTCGCTGGCGACGAACACAGCGAAGAAGAGGGGCAACCGCAGAGATCAAGTCGCTCCGCCCATCGCAGCGTGTCAGGCACCGTGGCTCCAAGTGCGCGAGCTTAATGAGCGCACTTGATTCATCCCGACCACGTCAAGGGAACCAAGTCCTTTTCTCTCCCTCTTGCACTCACTACGAGCGGGTACATTCCAACGAGCGACGATACTACTGCGCCAGCAGATCTAGTCGAGCCGCGTTGCGAAAGGGACCAGACTCAGGAAGCCCACTTGATTCCGTTGACGAGGCGGGCCCTGCGCTTCGCCTCGCCGAACGACCGCCTCGTCGAACTGGCGGGTCGTTCCTTCGCACAGACAGACAGGATTCTCCGTCGTCGGGATCAGGCACATGTGGTGATTCATTACCACAGTGGTACCTGCGGACGACGCGCGCCCGTGCGTGGCCGGGGCACCACTAGCTCAAATCCCGCACTTTGGCGGCGTCCCAGCGTGAGTCACGCGGGACCACGGCGTGTGTGGCACAGTGGGACTGGTGCAAAGGTGACGGTCTCAGGCAGGCAGGCAGTGTGAAGAGACTGTATGAAGGACCAAGATGAAGACTTTGTGTGCGTCCTGTCGCTGGGCGGCATTAGCGTGCTCGCACCACCCACATTACGCGTCGGCGGCGCTCTATGCGAAGCGCTGGTGGATTTCTCGGTGTTACGCCGCGGCCTCCCGACGATATAGGGGGCTCCAAGCGCTGGATTTCTACAAGGCGCGTGTCTCTAACTATGCAGCATGAGGCGGATCCGAAAGGAGCAAAGGATCTGCGCGCCGAACGACAACGCGGGCTGGTGTTGTTCGCGGGCTCGGCGGCACACCACGCCACTATCCCTCCATGACGACAGGCTCGTCGGGCTTGTGGATGTGGCGAAATTCGATCCGCTGGACGTCGTAGTCGTCCATCTCCACGAGCGAGCCGTCCGCGAGCCGCAGCCGCCGCGTGTGGACGCGCTCCGGGTACTCCTCGGTCAGCACGTCGGCGAGCCGCGCCGCCGGGTTGGTCTGGTCGCTGAGCTTGACGGCGTCGCGCGGAAACTTGAGGATGATGGCCATGTACACGATGAGGATGAGCATGCCCGTGCACGTGGAGATGACCGAGACCAGCGGCACCGAGTACCGGATCTCCTTGGTCTCGACGTCGCCCGTGAGCCGCGTCGACCCGAGCACGCGCTGGCGCAGGTCCAGCGCGCCGCCCGTGTGGTTCTTCGCCAGCGAGACCTGCTTGACCTGTGCGTCCTGGAAGAGATAGTAGAGCGCGGCCGTGTACAGCGGCTGCCGCGGGTCCTGAATGTAGTAGTGGTTCTTCTGCACGTGGCTCAAGTACGCGTCGATGTACACCGAGCACTGGCCCTGCGCAAGCCCGAGTCCATCGCTCTCCTTGTGAGTCGTGTTCATGCGCGCGAGGTCCACGTACTCATACATGTAGTAGGTGAACTTGCCGCCGTTATCGTACAGCTTGGGCTCGCGTAGCGTGACCAGAGGCAGCGGGTTGCGCAGCGTGCGACGCTTGAAGCCCTTGGGGAGCGCGTTCTCGCCGGCGATGAGCACGCGCGAGCCGTTCGCGTCCGGGCCAACGTTCTCGAGCGGGTGGAGCAGTCCCCGGCACCCACCAGCGTTCTCGTGGCACGAAGCGCCGAAGCGCGCGCTCAGGTCTTCGAAGCTCCACTCGAGCTTCGCGAACGTGAGCACGTAGTGGCGCACCGGGTTCGTGATGATCGGGCCTTCGTTGCCGCCGCGCACTTGGAAGTCGCCCTCAAAGTACGAGCCGACGCCGTACAGGAACGCGGCGTCGGGCTGCGCCGAGCAGTTGGACGGGAACCACGACGAGACGTCCTTGTCGTACGTCACGTTGTGCGGGCCGATGCTGCAGTTCTGGAAGTAGGGCGTGAGCAGCACCTGCTTGGTCATGAAGAGCACATTTGAATAGTCCTCGATCACGCAGTTGCGCTCGCCGCAGGTCTGGTACGGGCCGTCGTTCGCGATGATGCGAGCCGAGCACATGTACGCCTGGTACGACTCGAAATCCTCGCCGGTGTCGAGGTTCTCGCGCTCGAACTCCGGGTCTACGAACGTGGCGTTCTCAACGAAGCACCGGTCCGGATCCACCCAGACGTACTCGGCCGCGTCGTCGAACGGCAGGTCAATGGTCACGGTCGTCAGGTTGAGCTGTGGCGAGAGCGAGAACGTATCGAGCGTGACCTGGATCTTGGTGAAGTTGATGCCGCCGAAGCCGTAGATCGACTCGAACACGCTCTCGACATTCTGGAACGACTTGTTGTGGAAGTCCACGACGTCCTCGAGGTAGTTGTCGGCGCCGTAGCACAGCGGATTGCCGTCCTTGTCCACGGTCATGCCGTCGATCACGCGCGCATCTTCGTCCAGCACCTTGTTCTCCTCTTCCTCCTCCTCCTCCTCGTCCACTTCCTCGTCGCCGTCTTCTTCTTCATCATCATACCCCTCCTCCCCGGTACCTTCTTCTGCGTCTTCATCGCTTTTTCCACGGCGACTGCGACGTTGGAGACGGCGGTTTCGATACCGACGGCGCGCGATCGCGCGACGACGTGCGCGGGATCGGAACGCGCCAGATGCGCTGGCCACCGATTCGCTGCCGCTGCCACTGCCCTCGCCCGCTTCTTCGTCTTCGACAATCGCGCCGACGTTCGGGTCACAGCGGTACGTCTCGAACATGTTGGAGTCGGTCGTGGCCTTGCCGTGGAGCGTCTGCCCCTGGATGAGCAGCTCGCCGATGGTCGTGTACGTGACGCCCGTCGCAGCCAGGAACGCGTCTAGTTTGGCCTGCATCTCGCCGCGGTTCGTGCTGTTGTGCTTGACCCGCGAGACCGTGACCGTGTGCGTCGGCGTCAGCGCCGTGGGCAGCGCCGCGAGGTTCCAGGGCCGCGCCGGGAACCCGAACGACACGAACGTGCTCTGCAGGTCGAGCATGCTGGGCAGGATCACGCTGTCGTTCTGCGTGACTTTCAGGGCCTTGGACGACGAGTTGGTGACGACCGACGCGCACGTCGAGGTCGCATTGATGCGGAAGGGCTCAGCGCCCTTGGTCACGAGCCGACGCAGCACCGTGTCGACCACGCTGGTGGAGACGTTGCGGTCGTTGCCGTCGCCCACGGACATGGTCGAGGCCGACAGCGCGGCCGTGCTCACGAGGTCGCCGTCCGTGAACGCGCGCACGAGCTTCTCGAATCGGTGCTCGACGAAGATACTCGAGATACCGACGTTCACGACGTACATCGCGAGCGGCGTGAACCAGAAGAGCACGCGGCGCTTGAACTTGCCCGGGCCGTTGGTCACGACCTCGCCCGGGTACCACGCCTGGTTCGCAAAGTACACGAGCATCGCGGCCATGAAGATGCGGTAGTACTCCTCCAGCAGCAGCCCGACCGCGGCCCACACGAAGCCGCCCGCCGACTGGAAGAGCTCGACGCGCGCGTCCGCGTTGGTCGACGTACCCGCGGCGTCGAAGATGCCGCGCTCGATCGTGATGCCGGCGAGGAACGGGTACAGCGCCCCGCAGGTCGCGCCCACGCCCAGCGTCACGAGCAGCAAGAAGCGGAACTTGCGCAGCGCCACCTGCGGCACCGGGCCGTTGGCGTCCGCGAGCCGCAGCAGCTCGATCTTGCGCGCCAGCGGCGCGTCGCTCGCGGCGGCGGCAGAGGTCGAAGCCGAACCCGCCGGCGCCTCGGTGGCCCCCGTCGCCATGGTCTCTGCTTCTGCGTCCGTCGGATGGGTTCTGACCGCGCGCGACGCGCGTGCTGTCGCTACCAGGCCTTCGGTGGGTCTCACGGGTTCCGACGGCCCGTGAGAGTTCTGGCGTGAGCAGGGGAAGGAGGAGAGATCTCCTCCTGGCCGCAGCTGCGCCCGCCATATCACTCGTGTACCTCTATCAATACATATTCGCCGTCTTAGTACACCCAATTGTACATACAGTTCCTGTTCCAAATACCTCTTATAATACATTTCAGAGACAAAGACGATAGTTGGAGCTCCCCACCCACATCAGGTGTTGTTCGATTTTTTTTTCTTTGGCGCAACCGACGTGGGGACCACGCGTTTGGGAATCAGGTGGGGCCACGCTGGATGATGACGCCGTGCTCCTGACGGCGCCAGCGAACAAGCACTCTTGCTTCTTCCTGCCGCGCTCCCTCGCATCATGCTGCGCGGCATCCTGGCGTCGTCCGCGCCCGGCGCCGAGGCGAGCGCCAAGGCGCTGGCCGCGCCGCGCGCGCCCAAGTTCGTGGTCACGCTGCTGCCGCGCAAGCTGGTCAAGAACGTGGCGATCACGTGTCTCTTCCTGGGCGCGTTCACGGCGGCCGCGTACAAGGGCGTGGTCGTGCAGCGCATCCACGTCGGGGGCAGCGACGCCGCCAAGACCGCCGCGTTCGTGGACGACCGCGTGGAGCTCTACAACACCATCTCGGGCTTCCTCATCGCGCTCGTCGAGACGGGCCTGGGCGTGTACATGGACAACTTCCTGCCGGCGTTCCAGGTGTATCTCCACAACGCGCTGTGGTACCTGCACGGCAACGCGTCCGCGACCAAGTGGACCAACGGCCTGCGCGCGACGCTCATGTTCATCTACCCGGTCTTCCTCATGCTCGTGATCGGCCAGAGCCTGCGGTCGTTCCAGGCGAGCCAGTCGTCCGTCGGGTACACGCGGATCATGGCGCGCGCCGACCTCGCGCCCGACGTGTCGCTCACCGAGCTGCTCAAGCTCAACGCGAGCCGCGCGGCGTCGGCGTCCGCGTCCGCGGCGGGCGACAACGTCGGGCTGGGCATCCTCGAGGGCGCCGTGAACGGCACGAGCCTGCCGTTCGACCTCAAGTACTCGTCGCCGTGCGACATCCAGCGCGCTGGCATCAAGGTCGGGCTCCACGACCTCGACTCGGTCAGCGTCGCCTACGGGTTCCCGCCGCACGAGTGGTACAGCGAGATGCTCGACGTGGCGCTGAACGCGTCCTACAGCGCCGCCTACAGCCAGGCCGCGGTCGAGGCCGGCGCGGCGTTCGCGGCGCCCGACTTTGATATGGACCTGGCGGCCGAGATGTTTGGCCACAGCAAGGTGCTGCTGGACCGCGCCGTGGCCGAGTCGATGACCGAGTACGACGCGTGCGAGGACAGCGAAGACGCTTACGAGGACGACTCGATCGACCGCCGCTCGCTCGACTCGCTCGTCGAGGACGCCGAGCTGTTCACGGGCGACGAGTACACTCTCGCGGCGCTGCGCTGCGACGGATCGCTGCGCACGCTCATGGAGATCGGCACGTTCCGCGCGCTGCCGCCGCGCGAGCAGACGCCGGCGGCGCTGCTCAACCTCATCTCCAAGAGCCTCGCGATCGCCGTGGACGGGCTCAACCGCAGCTCCACGCGCGTCGAGTTCCGACGCCACACGGTCACGGAGCAGATCCAGATGGAGAGCATGATCGTGTCGGCCGAGATCCGGATCGACAACTCGACCGAGGACTTCTTCGTGGACGACGACGAGGCGGACCACAACATCTACGAGTTTGGCGAGAACGCGCGCGGGCTCTGCGGCGAGAAGAACTGCGTGTTCGTGGACCCGCAGAACCGGCTTCGGATCCCGCACCAGATCGTGCTGCTGCCGCAGCAAACCGGCTGCAGCTACACGCAGGAGGACATCTTGTACCGCAACGACTTGCGGTCGTTCGTGCCGGGCAACTGCTCTGCCGTGCCGCACACGGGCGTCGCGGTCGCGGTCAGCTCGTACATCACGGCCGACAGCTACGGTAGCAACGTGACGCGGTCGTTCCCGTCGCGCACGAGCGGCACGCCGTTCCTTGTGAACCCGCGGCGCGTGCTTCGGCTCACCATGAGCAAGCTCGCGTGGCAGCCGGCGCCGTTGGACGAGCGCTTCGAAGTCGAGTGTCGACGACAGGACGGCAGCCACGACTGCGCCGGGCTCGCGTACCGGCTGACAAAGACCCGGCGGTTCGTGTTCGCGAGCAAAGACGCGCTGCCGACCGCGGAGATCGAGCGCGCGACGCTCATGGAGCCGATCCAGCTCGTGCAGCTCAACAAGGCGCGGTTCTACATCCCCAAGTGGGGCCGCGTCATGCCCGAGCGGCTCTACTGGCAGTCCGGCCTGATCAAGAAACACCACTGGAAGACACTGCTCTCGGGCGATCAGTGCTCGCTGTTCATGGACTCGTACATGAGCCACGTGACCAACAACGGCTACGTCATGGACCGGCCGTTCCAGCAGCTCGCGCGCGCGACGCTGTTCTACCTGTTCGCCGGTGGCTCGGTGACCGAGCTGAACCAGACGACGATCGCGGTCAACGCGACCAGCGCGGGCAACAGCTCGGCCGGCCTGCTTAACGACGCGCTGCTGGAGGCACAGGCGCTCGCCGACGTCAAGCTCAAGGGCGACACGCAGTACCGCCGGATCCGCGTGGCTGTGCCGCGCAGCACGTACGCCGCGACGCTGCTGGGCTGCGGCATGCTGTTTATGGCCGCCGTGCTCATCGTGATCTCGCCCAACACGCGCGGCATGGAGTACTTCCCGCCGGGCACGACCGCCGCGGCGCAGTACATCGCCGTCAAGAACGACGAGACGTACCCGACGCCCGTGAACAAGAAGACGCTGCTGTTCCCGGCCACCGGCGAGGCGCTGCCACTCGACGACTTTGACGTCCAGGCGCTCACGCTGAGCCACAAGGCCAACCCGACCGACGAGGTCCGATTCTAGACACATTCACAGGCTTTCGTGACGAATACTGCACTACGCTTCCTCATGTGGGCTTCTCCCTCCTAGCTTCTCCGGACGATGTGGTGTACACAGATCGGAGACCCCGACCTGTCTCGTGTCACGATGGTCTCCCCTGCTCTGCGCGTGTATCATGATCGCCCAATGTGGGGCGCAGCCGGGGCATCCAGGATGATCCACGCGCACGCACAGAACCCACCGAGCCCCGCGAGTGGGTGCTGCTGTCTCACGCTCACACTGAGGATCAAGTAGCGGAGACCTTCGCGTCGCGAGCGTCTCCGTTGCGGCATATCACAATTTGTGATTCACAAACAACCAAAGCCCCGGCCGTAATGGCCGCGCCGACCACCTGCCTGTACGCGAGCCGCCTGTGCACGGCGCCGCGCTCGCGCAAAACGAACGGCGCGCTCCACCGGCTCTGCGACGAGCACCGCAGCAAGGCCAACGCGGCGCAGCGCCGCTGGCACGCGCGCCAGCGCCCGGCGCCCACTGAAACGCCCTCGGCCACAAGTACATCAAGGAAGCGCACGAACGAGACTCGGGACGACGCACAGCGGCAACAGCCGCGGCGGCGACGAGCGAAGGAAGCCACGGGAACCGACAAGCCGGACGTGATCGAGTGGCCGCGTCAGACGCCGCGTATGCCTGTGCACGCCCCCCGCAGCTACGTCGATATGCTGTCGGCGGCGTCGCCTGCGTTCGTCCACGCCGCCGAGCCCACGTGTCGCGCTGTCCACGCCGCGTCCGGCTACTACCCTATCGGTGGCGCGTCCGCGCGCATCGCGACGGTGGTGCTTGCCAAGGGCTCTACGCCGACCGACAGGACCGCGCTCCCCCAGTGGGTGCCAGCGGGCCAGCCCACGGTCGCGTCCGCCACGTCGATATCGCTGTGAATACAACTTGTGTCACTGTTCCGTGGAGACCCCTCAACGACACTGGAAGATACTCGCCTCCTCCCCTCGTACACTGTACTTGATCTCTCCACAGGATAGCCCGTCGCCCGTTCCACCGCGTAGAGGACATGCCTCTCGCGTGGGCGGCCTTCCGCTCGCGTGAGTGTGGATCCGGCGACAAGTGGCTCGACTATCCAGCGGACTGACTGGCCCAGAAGAGCGTTGCCCTGCGTGCCAACGGCAGCGGAGTTGACGTTGATCGTGCTGGGCAAGGGGGGAACTCGGCGGGAAGCGAGGAGCTGGGAGTGCCCCTTCCGAATGAATTCACGGTGGATTTCGCGCAGAGTCCGGACTGCCTTCGGTCGGATGTTCAGGAAAACCACGCCCCTCCCGACTCAGGACACGTGATGGGTGCCCCGGCCTTGCCCCACATGATTCATCCAAACCTTCCCGCGCCCGATCAGCGTGTGTACAGACGACTGTAGTTGAATTCGTTCAACGTGCCCACTACCAGTGTACGGGTTCGTCGAGTGGCTCCTCGTACTTGCTCCCGCTCGGTCTGTCGAGGTGATCTCATTCGCACAATTCGCCCTTTCCGCACAAGCCTTCACCACCTCCACTTCCGATCCCAGCACCCATGGCGACGACGTCTTCGATCTGCCAGTACGCTAGCAAGCCCTGCAGCGCGCCACGCTCGACCAAGGACAGCGGCGAGCTCCACCGGCTCTGCGCCTTCCACCGCGCCAAGGCCAACGATGCCCAGCGCCGCTGGCACGCGCGCCAGCAGAGCGGGCTTGCGACGCCCAAGCGCGCGCGCAAAGCCACAACAGACGCGGCTGAGGCCACTTCGTCGCCACGACAGCGCAGGCGCCGCCGCGAGACTGCGCGCGGCGTCGTGGAAGCAGCCACGAGTGCGGTACAGACGACGATCCCCATCGTGCCAACGACACGTGAAGACCGACTCGACGAAGGGGAGGAGGACCTGGCGCTCCTGGATGACTTTTTCGATGGCTTCGACGCCACGCTGTTGCTGGACGGTGAGCCGATGTGGATCGCGGACGAGATGCCGACGGGCGACGCTTTCCCGAGCGGCTGGTGGCAAGAGCTACATGCCTTTCAACCTGCTGCCCTGCCCCTGTGACACACAACAGTAAATGTAACATGGTTCGTGAATCTTTAAACAGATTTGAGCGGCTTTTGTTTCGTTTCGTTCTGCCATCCATCTTGACTTCTCGCTGGTCTGCTCAACGCGGAAGAATGCCCGCGCGTGTCGCAGCAAGGCAACAAAGAGCGCTAGAGGATTCAGGTGGGGACAGATCGCGCCGCTCATCGATTCTTCTCCATGGTGTGGTCAGCAAGAGTGCTGGGTGGCATGTCCTACGCTCAGACGTCCCGCTCGGCGCCGTGGCGACCCGGTCCGGGTTGTCGAGAAACCACATTGCGGCGCCATTCGGGAAACCCTCCACACCTCCGCAAGTCCTCCCATGCATACAGTGATCACATAATGGACGAGCTACGCTGCACGTACGCGAGCAAGTCCTGCCACGCACCGCGCGCACTCAAGGAGAACGGCCAGCGCCACCGCCTGTGCGAGCTGCATCGCAACAGCGCCAACGCGGCCCAACGCCGCTGGCGCATGCGACAACAGAGCCGCCAGCAGGCGCGTTTGCCGAACGCTGGGTCGTCCGTCGATGCCCGCTTTCGTAAGGAACGGTCGTACAAGAACGCGAAGCACCACAAGTCCGACAAACAGCACGAGAAGGCGATGATGATCGGCACTGAACACGTAGCGAGTCTGCTCTTTACATCCGCACACGTCACGCAGCCCCCGCCAACGCTGGTGCTCCCGGCTCTCGCTGATTGTGACGATTTCGCTCTGCTCGGCGAGCTCATCATAGACGACGACGACGGCTTTTGGGTGGAGGACGCGTGGCTCCAGGACTCGAGTCACGAGACACTCGCACCCTCGAGGGCTCCACGTGACAGTTGAACAGCGCGCGTGGGGCCGCCCCACTCGGGGCGATACAGCCGCCAGTATGCGCATCCGGCCGTGTTCAACGAGCTGTCGTCGACCAGCCGCCTCCTTTGGCCACAGGCCGTTGGGATCAGATGTCCAGACCACCACTCTGGCACCGAGTGATCGTCAGAGGCGGCAAACATGGCTACATTACCGTCACTCTGGGTATCGGAATGATGGCCCAGCAAGTAATCACCAGTGCCCTCTGTAACGACTTAAACGGTGCTGTGGAGCTCTTGGCGAGCTCAGTGGGAGGCACGGCCTCTCCCTGAACACGCGAAGAGCTCCACCACGCGGATACAGCCATCGATCTTCTTTCATTTCCCAATTTGCCATCTCCAAGTCTCCTCCGAACGACTCCAAGGCCAAGTCAGCATGCTCAACGGCGTCGCCCACCGCGTGTCCTCGATCCGCGCCGCGAGCGGTTCGCGCGCGTTCTCGCGCGTGCCGTTTCGCGTGCACCGTGGCGCGATTGCGCCCCCGAGCGACCCGATTCATGACAACCAGCGCGTCGAGTGCACGTGGACGATCCGAAGCGACACAACTGCGTCGTCCGCCTCGCCGCGTCGGCGACGTGAGCACGCTGTGCCGACCGCGGGGCGTGTCGAGAAGCTCAAGGTGCTTCTGCCCGGGCTCACGATCGTGCGCGTGCGGCCGGAGATGCGGGACACACTCGGATCCGACGCCGTGGCCCGCGTGCGCGTGACCAGTAACTGCGCTGATGTGCTCCGCGGCGTCCACGTCGCGTCGCGCTGGCCGAACCGCACGCTGCTGGGCTTCCACGCGCCTCAGGCCGAGCGAGAACTCACAGGCCACTTGCTCACGGAGATCGATCTGCCGCACGCCCATGCCGTGCGCAACCTCGCGGCGATCGGGCTCGGCGACGTCGTTGTCCACAAGGACGTGCTCTACGCCGGCGGACGCGAGGATGCCGAGGATGCGGCGTCAAAAGACTGGGGACGCTCGTCGGCGGGACGCCACCGCCGTCGCCACTCGCGTTGGGGGGACCATGACCTCAAGCTCTTTGCCGCCAACGAGAGTCGACTGCTCGTGGACGCCTCGACGACCAGCATGCACCTTGAAGGTCTCAGAATCGGAGCCATAGGGCTCAACAGCCGCGTTATTGTCGACTGCGGGGCACTGGATCTCCAGCGCGCGCTCGACGTCGGTGTGCTCGGCGGCCGAGACGGCGGTGTCTCTATCACGGCCGACTCGCTGATCGCGTCGCGGCTCAAGCTAATGGCCATCGGCAACGGCGAGCTCGAGCTTACGGCGCGCCGCCTGCTCGAAGTGGACGAGCTGAAGACGTTTGCGATGGGCAACGGTGTGGTCCATGTGCACGCTCCCGAGGCAACGTCCGACGACGTACCCCGAGCGAGAACATCCTACCAGGCCACCGCTGCGATCGGCGCCACCTGTGTGGACACGGCGTCGCTCGCCGCTCGCCGTTCCAAGGTACTTACGGTCGGATCGAACGACCTCAGTCTCCACGCGCGGGACGCGCTCCGCGTGCGCAGCGTGGGCTCTAGCGTGGTCGAGTGTGTCGACCGACTCCCGCGCCAGCTCGATGTGCGCGGCCTCCCGCAGCCCACGCTGATCGAGACGCCTGCGGGCGAGAAAAAGGCTACGGACGCCGCGGATGCGGACACGAACCGCAAGTACCCGACGGCGATGGACGCGTTTGAGCGCGAGGCGCTACTGAGCACGGCTCGGTCCCGCTTCTTCACGCGTCTGTCCAAGTCTGTGCGGGATTGCCACTGGCACGGCAGCGACGGCAGCGGCGGGATGTACGAGACGGAAACGTGGTCAGGACGACACCGGCGCCGGCGCCGCGGCCGGTGGGCCGATGACGCGTGGGTGTAGCTTTCGCTATAGACAGGCTTTCTTTGCCATCCGGACGAAGTAAGTGACTGGAAGTATATGGCTGTGTTTGTGTATTTTGAACGGTGGGGAAGGAGGCGACACAGCCCTGCCTTACGGGATGATCTTACTAAAGTCGATCTTGAGCGGCGCCTTCTTGTAGCACTGAACGATGCTCACGACCACGACGAACGCGAGGAAGCCCAGCAGGAAGCCGGCGACGCCCCACGAGTCGACCTTCCGCTTCGGCTTCTCCAGCGTCACCGCCGGCGTTCCTGGCCCCACTGTCGTTGGTGCTGTCGAGCTTGACACTGGCGCGGTCGTGCTCGGCGGCTCCGGGAGCGACGTCGCGTTGGCGCGCATCACGGGGTCGTACATCAGCGTCTGCGTGAACGCCGGGAACGAGAACCGCACGAGCAGCGACGTTCTGTCCCCTACCTGCGGGGCGATGTTCAGCATTATCGTCGTGCGCGCGCCGTCGGCCATCGCGTAGGTCGGGAAGTCGACTGTGGTGTTGCCCGGCAAGAAGAGCTGGATGCTGTCGCCTGTATAGTTGGTGGTGTAGGTGTCTGCGATCGGTACGGGCGTGCCGTCGCTGCCCACGAACTGGAGTGCCATGGTCAGCTCCAGCAACTCGGTCGGCGTCAAGAACACCCAGTTGCGGACCTCGACCGAGACCTTGAGCGCGCCGCGCGGCACGTCGAGCGGCTGGCCGCCGTACTCGAGCGTCGCGTCCGAGAGGAAGAGTCCGACGTCGGCAATGAACATCGGGTCACTCCCGCCGTCGTACTTGCGCGGCGGCCGGGTCGCGCTCTGCGGCACCGAGGCCTCAAAGTAGCTGCTGACCACCTCGGTTTCCCGACCCACGATCTTCCCGCGCGTCGGCGGGCTGAACTGGAACGCCGGCGCGTCGGCGAATCGCGCGAGCTGCATATTACCGGCCCCGCGCACCTTCAGGCCAGCGAAGCCCATGGTCAGAGCGCCGTCCGTCGAGCACGTCGCGTCGAGACACATGCCGAAGACGCCGCGCGGCTTGGCCATGATCTGGGTTGGGATGGCGTTGCCCGAGCCGTCGATAACAGCGCTCGGCGGTGATGGGGACGGCGCCGGCGTGTCAGTTCCGGCAGGTTGTGTCAGCGTGGTTGCCGACAGCGCGGCCTCGTAGCTCACCGAGTTCGTCACGGGGCCGAACATGAGCGTGATGAGCACGAGATCCTTGAGCTCCCCGCTGGTCTGGCCCTCGATGGCCGTGTAGATCATCGTGTCCGCGCCATTGACTTTGGCGTACTTCGGGAGGTCGAGGAACATGTCCGAGCCGATCGTGACGCGCTGCAGGTACATGTGGCCGTCCACGTAATCCGAGCTCGCGGTCGTGACCACGGGCGCCTGGTTCTCGAACGCTGCCACGAGGAACGAGATCGCGAACATCGGGAACACATCTGGGTCGGTCACGGACGGCGACAGCGCGATGCTGAGGTTCAGACGCAGCGCGCCGCGCGCCACACTGTAGTCTTCGTACGTCGAGTTGATCGTGCTCCCCAGGGCATCGACGTGTTGGACGTCCAGCTTGACGACGATGGCGCTCTGCCGCGTGCCTCCCGTCAAAAGCTGCTGGAACCCGGTCTCGTCCCACGGCCGTGGGTTGCACCCCGCCTGGTTGCACATGTGCGCGTAGAGCGTACCGCCGCTCCAAGAGCCCGTCGACCCATTGTTGTCGGTTCGTCGCCGGATGAACGGGTCGTCTACGCCGTCGTTGTCTAGATCCGCCGGCTCGGGCTTCGCGAAGTCGCCGATCACGTCGGCCGAGGTAACGGTGTTGCTTGTGGAGTCGATGTTGGTGTTGACCGAGACCTGGTACGGCGAGAGCGAGAGCGACTTGGCGCAGTCGGCCCCAAAGCAGAGCTCGAAGACGCCCGTATCCGGGATCACGCCCATACTCGTCACCGCCGACGCATTGACCGCCGTGGCGGCAGTCGCGAGCGCCGCTAACAGCCAGCTAGACGCACCGATGCGCATGGTGGAGATCCGAGGAGGTCTGCGAGCCGGGTGATGATCTGGCAAATGTCAGTCCGTGAGGGTTCGCTCCAGTTGGCCACGAGCGAGCGCGAACGCTCAGACTGCCTCATGACACGCACTTTCATGCGACGCAGCGACTCCTGAGAATAGGAAACACAAGCCGCGCAGCAGTCCCAACAATAAGACGCAACGACTCAGCCCCCGCAAAATAGAAAAGAGTTCGCCAACGGACCGCGCACCGACATTCATCCGTTCCAGGTAATACATTACAGTGCGAAATCAAAGCGTGTCCAAAAAGGGCTGCAAGAAGGTGGCACTGAAGCCCAGTTCGCGGACGAAGAGGTCTTGTGGGCCGTCGAAGGCCGCTTGGATCGTCTGCACCGGAGAAACCTCTGCAATCGGATCCGTTGCGGCCTGGATGCGCTGCTGAGCCAGCCGATCGTGATGGCTCACGCAGGAGACGTTCTTTGTCTTCCTTGGCGACTGGGCGTCCGGAGGAAGTGCCCCGACACACTCGACGGTCGCGCTAGGACAGCTGTCAACACGGAGCTTCTGTCGCGCCTGCACGACAGCTCGGCCCTCGCCGCGTATCTTCACGCGGCAGCTCTCTGTTGGGACGCCAGCGACATCGCACGACCCGGTGCCTTCCACTGTGAGACGCTGCGTTGAACACGTCGTGTGCGGCCCAAACTCAACCGCCGGAGACGACTGGACGGAGCACTCGCCTGAGCCCCTGATGAGGGTACTGAACGATCCGGTTGCGAACCCACTCGTGGCGTTGATCCGCACGGCGCCTTGATCGCCCACCACGCCAACCTGGCTCGTCGCAGTCCACACGCGTCGTGCATCAATGTGGATGCGACCGTCGCCCAGGATGCCGCACGCCAGGGTCTCGCGTACAGTAAGATCCTTTGCGTAGAGGTACACCTCCCCACCGCCGGCAGAACCGACCAGCAGCTCCTTCAACTGCACATGGTGCGTCGCGACGTCGTCAACCGAGAGCTTGCTTTCGTGGAGCGCCGCCAGCAGCGCAGCCTTCTGGAGATCGCTCGCGATGACGCCGGCGTGGACAGTCACGGCACCACCGCCCGTCGCGACGAGTTGCTCGATCTGCTGCGAGTGGACGAGGTCGATTTCGACCACGAGCGTGCCCCGCTCCGCTCCATCTTCGTGTTGGGCATCATTAGAAAACTCGACGCGGACCTCGCTGTGTCTTTTCGCTACGATGCGCACGCGGTCAATGTGCTGGGACTCGTCGCTGGAGATGCGGACTCGCGCGACGTGCGCCGTACTGTCAAACGGTGTCGGGTTCACGCGCACGACAGTGAGCCCTGGGGTCGCCAACCGCAGCCGTCGAATCGTATCCGAGTCGCCGGCGCTGATATTCCACGTGCGCGAGAACCGCTGAAGCGGGTGTGCAGCGAGTTCGTCGGCGATCTCTACAGTTTGCGATCCGAGAACGCTTAGTTTGGAGGACGAGGACGGGGTGCTCGGTGCCATCGCTGCGGGAGTTGGAGTCGATAGTGTGTGTTGTTGCTGTTGTTGTTTTTGTTGAGGCCAAGGAGGCGGATTGGAGAATGCCACCGGCCCTCTACCGAGCGTTAAGCCCGCGTTGAAGCTGTGGCTCGACTAGTCCGTGAGAGTGTTGGTGGGTACACCCGAAGAGCTCCTGATCAGTCCGCACATGTCGCAGAGAATGCAGGTGACCTCCAGCGTTCGCAGTTGGAATCCGGACGAGTCCATGGGCAGATCCATCACTGACAGGGTGGGTGTGCGGACAACAAACCAGTCCGTTCCATGTCGCAGTAACGTTACTGGTTTGTGGGGAGTGAAAACGAGACTCAGACTAAGCAACAATCAACTCGTTTGCTATTGGCCGTACTTACAGGACGGGAACGGCGTGGATCGATAGGCCACACCACCGGCCACACCACCACAACGGGGTCCTTCTCTCTTCGATCATCATCATTCAGCTCACACGAGCGGCCTGGGCGACGGTGGCTGCGTGGACTTCTTCTTGTTCTTACGGCCCTTGCGCGTCTTGTTCGTCGGCTTCTCCGGGTCGCCGACATTCGGCACATCATTATGGTGCGGGTGGTCGTCGCTTGAGCCTGCCGCTACGCCAAAGTGGGAACCCGATCCCGAGCCGGACCCGTCACCGAACCCCGAGCCAGACCCTGAGCCGTCTCCGCCGTGGTGCTCGTCGCTGTCGTCGTCGTCGTTCTCGCCCTCTGGGTCGCACGCGGCCATGATCTCGTCCTGGCACTTGTCCTTGTCGGAGCTGAAGAGGCACCCGACCGACGCCTTCACGCTGCACCACGTGCCCCAGCCGAACTGCGCCTCGAGCGTCTGCGGCGCCGTTTCGCTCAGCGACGCCGTCGACATGGCGCCCTGGTGCTGGTGCTGCTGGCGCGCCGACAGCGCATCCACGGCGACGACCGAGCCGGCGACCAGCGCGAGCGCGCTCGCGACGCCCACGGCCACGCGCACCACGTGCGCGCGGCGCGCGCGGCGGCGCTCGTCCTGCGCCTGCTGCGGCGTCGGCACCGCAGCCGGCAGCAGCGTCGCGCTCTCGTCGTTCATCATCGTTTAGACGCCTTGCTCGTCCGCTGTGGGCGCTGGAAATCCAGAAACTGAACGAGCGGCGGGCGGGCGATTAGAGCACACCGAGCGCTTGCTCTTTGGGCACGTGCGCGGGCCGAAGCGGCCGCGTCGCCGCGAAGGATCGCCATCTCCCCGCCGTTGATTCGTGACTCTCCGGAAGCGTCGCTTCATGCGGAGCTCCCGGTATCCGATGTGGCGCACACCATATTCGACACGCATGTCAATAGTGTGGTCCACGTTATTTGTATTTTTCGACTATTTTCGGGACGTTTTCTCGATATATCAACAATGGAAGGTTTTTCCCCTCGCGCTTCTCCCCTCACGTTCCCCGCGCTTTGCCACCTGTGGCTTTTGCGCGATTCCAGGCGACGTGGCGGCGCGCGGACCCGCATGGCGAACGCGCGACTGAAATTGGCGCGAGTCCAGAACCGCAAGCGGCGCCGAGACGGCGCGGAATCGATAGACCCGGCTTCGCCCGAGGTGCCCGCGCAACTCGCGCGCGAAAACGCGCAAAATCCAGGCCAGGACGAACCGGAAACCAACGCACACTCGGGCCGCGATGGGCTCGAGGCGGCGCTGTTGGCGCGCAAGAGCGCGATCGAGGCGCGCCTGAGCGAGCTCTCGCTGGGCAAACCGCTCGCGCGGGTGGAGGAGCGAGGGTATGACGCCAACGGTGTGCGTTTGCAGCGCACGCAGCGCGATTTTCTGCTCCAAGAGATGGTACGGACGCCTATGGAAGCATGCTCGCTGAGTAGAAAGACGAGCAGATTGCTCACGATACGGGTTGTTTCGATGGATGTGAACAGGAGTGGATGGCCGCGGACTTTGCACAGGAGCGCAAGTGGCGGCTGAAGACGTCGCGCACGCTGTCGCTGTCGGTGCAGAGCCACCACAGCAAGAAGGCATCGCGGACGGCGCGGCAGGAGAAGGTGCGTTCACGATCTGTTTCCTGTCTTGGCGGCCTTGAGTTGATACTGAAGGTGTTGTCTTGTACGGATAGATGGAAGAAGAGTCGCGTCGCCGTGTGGCTGCGCGTGTCGGACGAGAAGTGAAGAAATTTTGGACCAAGATCGACAAGATCATCACGTTCAAGGTCAAGCTGCAGTCGGATGAGCTGCGGAAGGCGGCAATGGATCGCCACCTCAAAAACCTCGTGAATCAAACTGAACGATACGCGTCGGCATTAGCAGTGGCATTCTGCGAGCCTGTGGAGGAAGAGCCGCGCGACGAAGAGCAGTTAGAAGATAAGCCGGCATCACCAAGTGGTGTAACTGGAGGAGACGACACAGTCGCACACGTACACACTGGTCACGAAAGCGACAGTGACTTCGAGCAAGTAGATGATGAAGAGGACGATGAGTCCACGATGGAGGCGGAGGAGAAGCTGCACCAAACCAGTCAAATTGAACAAGACGACGAGCTTGCAGCACTTCAACTTGAAGGTGAGATGTCGTTGGATGAACTTCGAGCCAAATACGAAATGGTCGATCGCGTCAACGAGCTTCACGATGCCGACGACGAGCCGATGGAGCGTGCAGCCTCAGATGACTCGGATTTCGAGCTCGACAATGAGAATGCTGACATAGACGACGAGGCAACGATTGACGAGGAAGAAAAAACCGTGTCCCGGGATGATGTTGAAGACGAGGTTGCTCGGCTTCAAGAGGAGAGTGAAATGTCGATTGAGGAGTTACGAGCTCGGTATGCGGCTGCACTGGGCAGTCATCTGGATCTGGAACCCGAGGATGAAGACGTTATCATGTCAGACCCATCGTCCGCCACCCGAAGTGGAGACGACGACGAAGACGACTATTTTCCATCAGACGGCGAAGAATTGGATGATGAAAGAACTCTTGAGGTTGCCGAGAGAGATGAGTTTACACATGATGAAGTTGCCGAAGAGGTCGCTTTACTGCACCAGGAGAGCGAGCTTTCGATTGAAGAACTCCGCGCGAAGTACGCGGACATGCAGAGCGAGGACGAAGCAGGGTCTTTGATTGATGCCAGTGCGCACGATGGTGAAGATCACGATGACTCGGACTTTCGGCAGAGCGGTACCGATGAAGAAGACGACGAGGCTACGATCGCCGAAGCCGAGCATGCCGAACGTCGCACGAAACACGACGTTGACGAAGAACTTGCTGGGCTTGAGGAAGAAGGCAACATGTCTGTGGATGAATTGCGAGCACGATATTATGGCACTGCACCAGAAGAGCCGGAGGAGGATACCGACCGTGGCAGCGAAATTGTGGATACGACGGATAAGGAAGAGCATGTTGATAGTGGAGAGATCGAAGGCCAGGGCGAAGGCTTGCACGACGGTGACGGGAGCGAATACGGATACGATGTGTCGTCGTACAAGCGCCCTTATCTGCTGACATCTAGATTGGAGCTCCGCGAGTACCAGCAAGCTGGTGTGAACTGGCTCACAAGCATGTGTGAAAAGCGTATCAACGGCATCCTCGCAGATGAGATGGGTTTGGGAAAAACTATCCAGACCATCACTATGCTTGCCCACCTGGCGTGCGCGCGTGGGATCTGGGGTCCTCACTTGATCGTCGTTCCGACTTCGTGCATGGTGAACTGGGAAATGGAGTTCAAGCGCTGGTGCCCGGCTTTCAAAGTGCTCACTTACTTTGGCTCAGCGAAGCGACGGAAGGAGTTACGCCATGGTTGGTCCAAACAAAATGCCTTTCAAGTGTGCATCACCAGCTACCAGCTTGTCGTCCAAGACGCGCACTGTTTCAAGCGCAAGAAATGGTACTATCTAATTCTCGACGAAGCTCACAACATCAAGAACTGGAAGTCTCTGCGGTGGCAGACACTACTCCACTTCAACTCCCAGCGGCGCCTTCTTCTCACGGGTACACCACTGCAAAACAACATCATGGAGCTTTGGTCGCTCATGCACTTCTTGATGCCGCACGTGTTCGCGTCGCGCAAGGAATTCACATACTGGTTCCAAAACCCTCTCAGCGTAATGGTGGAAGAAAGTACCGGCAAAGCGGCGATAGGCACTGACCCGGGTGGAGGTTCCTCTGATGCAATGGCAACAGAGCAGCAGCAGCTCGTGTCCCAGCTGCATGGTATCATTCGCCCATTCGTTCTGCGGAGGTTGAAAAAAGATGTCGCCAAGCAGTTACCAGGCAAGTTTGAACACGTCATCACTTGTACGTTGTCGAAGCGCCAGCGGTTCCTGTACGAAGATTTTATTTCGCGAAGCAGTACCCGACGTGCACTGTTCGGCACTGGGAAGCGTGGTGGGGGCACCGGAAACTTCATGAGCATGATGAATGTGCTTATGCAGCTCCGCAAAGTCTGCAACCATCCTGATCTTTTCGAACCTCGGCCAATCGAGTCGCCACTCGACATGGAACCGCTAACGCTCAGCATTCCTGCTCGGTGTGGGTACATATTCGACTGGTTGGAGCCTCAACTTGTATCGTGGTGGCCAGCGCTGCATAATCTCCCAAATCAAGAGCTGACAGGCGCAGAGAAGTTCACGGCGAAGCGAACACGTGAGCTTCTTCATTTCTACGACGACCTGAGCTTATCCGAATCGCTCCCATCCGAGTGCTCACTACCCTCGAAGCAGTTATCCGCATCGAGACCAGACGTGTTGAAGCGATTGCTAGCACTCGCAGAAGCTCGGCGTTCTCGCTGGATGCAGAAACGGCGCCAGCACGGTGGCTCCTGTCGAATCAGCTCGCAAATTCACGAGCCGATGCTCGGAGTTGACTTAATCCGCGCGTGCACCATGCCTGTGTTCATTTCACATGCTATGGAGATTCACGAAAAGCGAGCGACGAAGGACATTCTGACAAGAAGCGAAGCATTATGCGACATGGTTCAGGATCCAGAGGGTCGAATCGAATCGATGTCGGCAGTGATTCGGAAAGCTGTATGCGTGGTACCAAAAGCCCGAGCGTACCCTTTGCACGTCGAATTTTGTGGGAAGGGGTTCAGTGCCGATCGGAGCGATGCTGGAAAGCTCTCACGAAAGGTTCGTCTTACGAATTATGTTGAGTCCAAGATGAAGCCCGTAGCTACGCGATTGCTTGGTGCTTACTACGATTCGTTCAAGCGCACCCAGCTGTTCTTCCCGGACAAGCGGTTGATCCAGTTTGACTGCGGAAAACTCCAACAGTTAGACCTCCTGCTGCGCGAGCTCAAACGTGGCAACCATCGCTGTTTGATCTTCACCCAGATGAGTTCGATGCTCAACATCCTTGAGATCTTCTTGAACCTACACGGCTACACATACTTTCGCTTGGACGGCTCAACCAAGGTGGAGACACGCCAGTACCTCATGGAGAAGTTCAACCAAGATGACAAGATCTTCTGTTTCATCTTGTCAACGCGAAGTGGTGGCTTAGGGATCAACTTGACCGGGGCGGACTCGGTCATTTTCTACGACTCGGATTGGAATCCAGCGATGGACGCTCAAGCTCAGGATCGCGCGCATCGAATCGGCCAGACACGCGACGTCCATATCTACAGACTCGTCAGCGAGCACACAGTTGAGGAGAACATCCTGAAGAAGGCGCAACAGAAGCGTCATCTAGATTTTCTAGTCATGGCAAAGGGGGAGTTCACTACTGAGTTCTTCTCGAAAGCCAGCCTACGAGAGCTGATGGGGGATCTCAATGAAAAAGACCACGGTTCTGGCGAAGGCGATCAGTCAACGATTGAGGAGTTTGAAGATGATGAAGAAGACGATGCTCTTGAAGATGAAGAAGTCACACTTGATACGATTGAAAACGCGATGGCGCAGTTGGAAGACGAGGATGACATCGTTGCGATGCGAGGTGCGAGAGATGAATTTTTGACCGAGCAGCGAGAGTTCGATGAAGAAGGTTTGAGCGCTCCGGCATCCGCAACTCACACCGACAAGCGACGGGTTTCGGGTGCAGGCACTGAGGCCTCAAGGGCGTCATCGCCTGGCTTGGATGGTGCTCCCGGCGATGAAGACAGAAACCAGGATACTGAAGATCACCAGAGTATGATCATGGTAGAAGAGTCACCAGCTGCCTCGGTTGTTGGTGATGGAGAAGTAGAAACGAAGCACGTAGACGAGGTTGACGATTCTGTTGAAACGGATGATGTCCAATCAGTGGAAGAAGATGGCACCATCGTGGATGATGAGGGTGACGATGAAGCCGCAGTTGTGCCTCATGACAGCGATGATGGAAGTGAGATCTCTGATTCTGACGACGACAGCGACGATGACATGAGCGACGATGAGGTGAAGCCGCGGAGACGGAAGACAGCGGGGACACAACCCGGTCACAAACGTGGTCGGGGCCGTTCTGGGTCGAATGAAGGTTCAAGCAAGAGACAAAAAACAATAACTGATACAGCCCTTACGACAGCTGCACAGGAGAAGAAAAGGCTCGAGCGAGCGAAGGAAAAGGCCCGTGAGATGGAGGAGGAGCGTAAACTGCAAGCCTGGAAGGACTCAGTCTCATCGCTGCAAAATTTTGAAGACTCACTAAACGCTGTGGACCGGTATGCGCTTCATTTCCGAGAAGACGTCGACCCGCTATATGCGTACGTTCCAACTGCAGAAGCATATGGGCGTCTCGACGATGATGCCAAACTGCTCAACATAGAGGAGATTGAAGCACAAAAGATGATCGAGGAACAGCAATGGATTGCTGATGGCGAGCTTATCACGGGTGTTACAAGTATCGACGAGCTTTCAGCCTCGGAGATCGAGATGCACTACCAACTGTACAAAAAGGAACGCTCAAGCGTATACGCGTCGCGCCGACACCGCCAGCTTACAGGAGAAGCGTGGGAGTTGAAGAAGTGCGCTATCACTGGGCAACCTTTCTACTACAACATTGACACACGTGAAGCGACGTGGGACAAGCCCACGGTCTGGGTGAAGAACGAGCAGTGTGCTACCGCAAGGGAGCTGGGTTTCGCTGGTCTACCGTCGAACGTGTTGCTGCAGATATTCAGCAAGTTGCAATCGTACCCAGATCGTCTAAATGGGGTTCAGTTGGTGTGTCGTAGTTGGCGAGAGGCAGCGCTCCACCCGTCCCTGAGTGTGCGCGTAAACGCGAGTGACTTTTTCAACCACCACAGCGATTCAGGCCAACAAGATCACTGGACTGAATTGTTGGGAAGTGTGCAAAAGGGTGACACGCTTCTATTCGGCTCAGGCGTCTACGAGATCCACGAAGCCGTTGAAATCACAAAGCCGATTCGCCTACTCGCAGCCCACGATGCGCACGTTGAGCTACAAATGGCGACCCCACAAGCTCAATTGAAATGGACAGCACCCGGTGGCCTGATCTGCGGTTTCCACATCAGCAGACGCCACCGCTCTTCACTCAGTGGTGGAGATCCAACGAACAACTGGCAGCACTTGCTCCACGTCACCCAGCGTGGCTGTGTTCGAGCCGTGTGTAATGACTTTGACGGCAACCATCAAGGAAACGCCTGCTTGGCCGTGTCAGGAGATCCACTCAGCCTTCTGGTTCTCCAGCACAATCGGATATTCCACTCCGGCAGTGGCTCTGGCATCATCGTGCTCCAAGGGGCGCTGGTGATGCAACGCAATTCTGTATACCAGAACGCACACTCCGGTATAACTGTCTTGAGCGGAAACGCTGTGGTCCGCCGCAACCAGATCTTCAGCAACAAGCGATTTGGTATTCGGCTTTTGTATCATGCGAACAATGTCGTGGTCGAAGAGAACAAGGTGGAGAACCATCCATGCGGAAACATTGACGTCGAGAACTCGGGTCGTCGCTTTGTGGTTCGCTGGAACGAGATGCTCAAGGACGAAGTCGACGACTTGCCGCACAACCACGGACAAGTCAGGTTGCTGACATCTCGAGTGGAGGAGCGTGTTGTGAAGATCGACAAGCCCATCAAGCCGGTAAAGCGCAGGCCGAAACAGCACACTCCGACCGTAAAGCCACCAGTTGCCACGATTGTGAAGCCATCAGCTGGGATAGCTGTGAAGCCGGTGGCTGCGGCGACAGTGAGTGCTTTACCTGGCAACGTGGGAGTCGCCGCCCTTTCGAAAGCACTCGCAGTAGCATTCGCACCGCCATTGGGCGAAGCTATCACGCCGAAAGAGCTTCCATCTACTCCACCACGAAAGCCAC
Source organism: Pythium rhizo-oryzae (assembly GCA_027475725.1). Classification (NCBI taxonomy): domain Eukaryota; phylum Oomycota; class Peronosporomycetes; order Pythiales; family Pythiaceae; genus Pythium; species Pythium rhizo-oryzae. The sequence continues at coordinate 82,123 of JAMFLL010000048.1, forward strand.
TGTCAGACTCGGTCAACGTGGAAGTTTCTACGAAGCGAACGCCTCCAGCTACCACAGCCTCGTCGCCTGATATCATCTCGGCAAAGGCAAGTTCGGTCCCGGAGACAAGTCCAATTGGCGTGGCATCTACTCCGACGACTAGCTCCACCGTAACACCGATGGTTCCGACAGTATCGCCGGAACCGGTCGATATCGCGCCTGCTCCAGCCTCGTTGGCTGCGGAGGCTCGACCACTGGTCACAGTCTCCACTGAGAGTACATCAACCGAGAAGAAGGAGACCGATCCATCGACCGCAACTTCGGAGGAAGCCCCAGTTCTCGACAAGAAGCCGGTTGGGTTGACCATTGAGCCGACGTTGGACTCGAAGGCCCCCAAACCTGAGCTTTCCGTCGTAGTACCCACGGTCTCCCTGAAATCGGAGGCGAACGACACGACGAACCCCAGCTCGGCGACATCCGCACCGATCAAAATCCGACGAAAGCGTAAACCTAAGACAGAGAAAGTGCTGGTGCACGGTGTGGAGCTGGTCTTCAATGACACATGTGAGAAGAAAGGCGAGAAGAAAGTCAAGAAGCCGAGACGCGCGTCCGGGGAAGGAGTTGCAGCCACCAAGATCAAGGTCGAGGCTCTGGCAGCTACACCAACACCGACAGACGCAACGTTGACCCTCCCAGCGCCAACTACGGAGCAGCAGACGCCTCCGTCAGAGTCGACGCCACTCCACTCGACACGCCCGCACCTCGAGGCGACACAACCCGTGGCTGACAAGAACGCAGTGGAGACACGAGCCACCGAATAGGAGGATAGGTACGACGATTGGAATAAGTGTATTTAAATGGCAGTCGTAGACTAGCGTCACGAAGATTCCCGGCTGTGAGGTGTGTTATGAGACCCCAAACGGGCGTCGCGACCTTGGATCCGCGCGGTGTGCTCCCAGCGACGGCAGTCTTCAGTGGCAGCTTAGAAGGGCAGCACGCACCGCAGCAGGGGCCCAACGACAGGACTTACGAGCCCTTCGCGCGGCTCGTCGAGCGCCACGGGAGTCTCAAACGCCGACTCGATCGTCGGGGCCGCCACGGGGTCCGCTCGGGCGTCCCACTCGGCTCGCGCACTCGCGAGCTGAGTGTCGCTCAGCTGCGTCAGCAACGCACTCGCGCTGGTGTGGCTCGTGCTCGGGGGCAGCTCCCCGACGTGCTCGACACGCGCACCACTGTCGATGGCGCTGTCCGGACAGTCGATCGCAAGCGTGTCCGTCGGCGCCCGCACCCGCGCGGTCCCTTTATACGGACTTGCGAGCTCGATTTCCGTCTTGACCGAGGGCACGTCGGCGAGGTCCACGGTGCCGCTGCGCTTCACGTTGATCTCCTGGGAGCAGCAGGCCTCCACGAGAGCGTTTGGCGGCGTCGTGACGCGGATGAGACCGTCGCCCTTTAAGATCGCGTCGATGCTGCTGGCTTGGAACGCCTGTGTGGCTGTCAGCTGCACGTTGCCGGTGCCGGCGGCGGCGAACGTCGCCGCGCTTGTGGCAAAGTGCTGAGCGCGCACGTCGACGCGTCCGTCGCCGAGCACGCCGACGAGGAATCCCTTCTGCGCGACGAGCTGCTGCGCCTCGACATGGACGCTGCTGGAGCCGAGCGCGGCCAGATACAGGTCATCAAAGCGTAGCTCTCGCTCCGGCCCCGAGAGGAAGAGTCGTGAGCCGCGCATGGCGACGAGTGTTGCGCTGATCGGGGGCAAGACGCCGGGTGTGGCGAGCGCGCGCTCGCCCAGATTCGTGGAGGCGGGAGGCGCGGACGAGCACCCCACCACGCCGCCGGCGACCACGACGTCGCCGCCGCACATCGCGTGGACTTGCTTGACTTGCGACGCGCGCGGCACGTCGATCTCGGTGACGAGATGGCCCGTGGTGCCGCGCTGGGCGGCGTCGTAGACGATTGTGAGCGCTTGCTTTTCCGAGAGCCGGACGTCCAGGCGGTCGAGGTGCTCCGCGGCGTCGCTCGAGACGTGCACGCGCGCGAGCACGTCGGGTCCGACCTCGTCCAGCAGCTCGGAACGCACGCGCACGACTGTGAGTCCGGGCGCGCACACGCTGACGCTGCGCGTCTCCGCGGAGGTGGTCGTGGTTACTGTCTCGCTTGCGGCTGCGGTCTGGGTGGGCGCGAAGACTGTGAAGCTCTTCTCGACGCGCTGGTTCGCGTGAACTGGGTTCTCGACCACACGGGTCTCGGATGTTGTGATGTTGTCGGGCTGCTTCGTGGGCGAGCGAAACGACCAGCGCGCGAGCCAGTCGGGCAGCGCGCTGCCCGATGCAGAGGAGCCGGACGATGTGGTAGACGTGGTAGACGCCATGGCCCAACGGGTGCGCTGCGTTGCCTGGGATTGTGTGTTGTTGTTGTTGTCGTAAATGCGGGAATGGCAATGCATGAGAGCCGTCTTCTTCACGAAGTCAGGGCCACGCCTTTGCGCCACGCCGGCCCAAGCGAAGGTTGGGACTCAGGCGCGTGCAAACACGCCGTCAACAAGGACCAACGCTCCGCCCCTGACATATCTCTTGCGGATGGCTTTGATTGGCCTGGAGCTATGATGAGTGAACCCACGTGCCCTCTAGGTCCTAGCGTCTACGAGCAGCCACCGTTTGTCGGTTGAGGCATCCACGACTTGAACCCTGAGTCAGCCATCGGACTCTGATCGCTGGGAGGAAGCCGTGTGCATTGGTTCTTTACTTGATGTGGCTTACTATGTGGTGTGTGAGCTGGGACTTGGGCATCCGACCTAGAAGGGCAGTATGTTTCGAACCAGGGGCCCGATCATCGGGAGGAACCACCCTTCGCTCGGCCCGTCGAGCGCCACGGGGGTCTCAAACGCCGACTCGATCGTCGGGACCGAGCAAGCGACCTGCCACGTGTCCGCTCTGGCGCCGTCCCACTCGGCTCGTACGCTCGCGAGATCGGCGTCGCTCAGCTGCGTCAGCAGCTCACTCGAGCTGTCGTGGCTCACGTCCACCGGGAGCTCCCCAACGTACTGGATGCGGGCGGTGCTGCCGGAGCTTTTGATATCCAGCTTGTCCGTTGGCGCCCGGACGCGCGCGAGGCCCTTGAACGGGCGTGGGAGCGAGATCTTGGTTGCGACGGAGGGCACGTCCGCGAGGTCCACCGTGCCGCCTCGCCCCAAACGGACATCCTGAGAGAGACATTCCTCCACAACCGAGTCCGGCGGCGTCGTGACGCTGATGAGACCGTCGCCCTTGAGGGACGCGACGATGCCGCCTGCGCGGAACGCACTCGTCGCTGCAAGGTGGACGTCTCCAGCGTCCATCGCCACCCAGCAGGCCTCCTGCGCGTCCACGGATTCCGCGCGCACAGCCACGCCGCCGCTCCCGACCACGGCAGCGATGAAGTCCTTCGAGACGCCAAGGTCCTTGGTCTCCATATGGATCCTGCTGGATCCCACGGCCGCGAGATAGAGACTGTCGTAGCGCAGTTCGCTCTGAGGCGCTGCGACAAAGAGCCGCGAGCCGAAGATCGAGACGAGCATACCCGCCAGTGGCGCCGAGTCGCTCGTCGTGAGCGTGCCTCCGCTCTGGTACGTGCCGGTACCAACAGACGCGCGCGTGTCGCCCAGCACGCCGTCACGAAGCACAACATCGCCGCCGCCAATCGCGATGACTTGCTGAATCTGGGACGCGCGCGCCACGTCGACCTCGGTCACGAGGTGGCCAACGGTGCCGCGCTTGGCGGCTTTGTGGTCAATTGTGAGCGTTTGCGTCTCCGAGAACTCGACGTGGACACGCTCAAGGTGCGACTCGGCGTCGCTCGAGACGCGCACGCGCGCGAGGACGTCGGGACCGACCTCTTCCAGCAGCTGCGGACGCACGCGCACGACCGTGAGCCCCGGCGCGTGCACGACGAGCATCCCCGGGCGGATCGCTTCCTCGGAGGTCCCCTCTGGCGCGACGATCGTGAAGCTCTTGTGGACGCGCTGGTTCGCGTGGACGGGATCCTCCACGGCGCAGGTCTCCGAGGCCACGACGATGTCGAGCATCTTGAAGCGCGGGGCGAACGGCGACCAGCGCGCGAGCCACGAGGGCAACGCACTGCTGGTGTTGCTGGACGGGGAGGAGGAAGAAGGCGACGCCATCGCGCTCGCTAGCCAGAAGGTGTGTGGGAGTTGGGCGTTGCGGGCCAATGCGGGAATGGTCGGTCCAAGTTCGCATGTTCCGTTAGCAGAGACGGCGCGATTTGTAAACACGCCGTAAACGACCAACGCTCTGCGTCGTGCTTTCTCCGTTTGGTCTCAGGTCTCGTCGTTCACTTCGACAAGATGGCTCCATTGTAGCCCACTCGTCGTGAACGCCGTCGCTGTGGTCCTGGAGTTGATGAGCGAGATCTCGTAATCTCAGTCCTGCAACGTGGTGCCTGGCGCGACAGCCAGCGACGAAGCCACCGGCCGGCGGCCGCTCCCACCCGCGCCATCCTGCCGCATTTGGCCCTCACTTGCCATAAACGACGCTGGCGGGATGGGGGCGAGTCGTGCTTGTTCATGAGGTGAGATGAGGAGGCTCCAACAGAAGGCAGTGCACGCCTTCTCGCTGGCGCTGAACGGTCTCCGCACACTCGCTAGAGCTGAAGTTGAGGTGCGGTGCACCACGGTCTCACCTGGCATCATCGCGGGCAGAGCGTTGGTCGATCCCCATCATTCTCGACCAAGGATTGTTCAGTGTACCCAACGGCCGAGTCCGACAGGATCCGCAGCCTTTCCTCCGTTCTCTCTGTGTTCCATCTCCCTTCTGAGTCTCTGTTGTGAAGCAGTTCGCCCGTGTGACACCACAGTGTCTCGCCTCTGTCTCTTGGAACGACAAAGTCCACGGTCTCCTCATTCCCGCATTCGCCAGCTTCCAAGCAAGCACAACAACACTCCACACACACACACACACGAGCACCAACCTCCTCCTGCCATGTCGTTCCTCGGCGGCCTCTTCAGCTCCTCGCGCGCGCTGCACGTGGCCGACGGCGGCGTCGCGCCGCTGCCCGAGCACGAGCGCGCTCACCACGTGAACCAGCGCGTCGTGCGCGCGTGGACCGTCGCGGCCAGCGGCGTCAGCGCCGACGCCGGCGGCGCGCATCAGCTCACCAAGCTCGCGATCGAGACGCCCGGGCTCACGGTCGTGCGCGTGCGCGCCGCTACGGACGCCGACCCACTCGCGGCGGCGCGCGTGGTCGCGACCAGCGACGCCGAGCGCCACCTCGCGCGCCTCGAGGTCGCGGTCAAGCACAAGCACGAGCTGCGCGTCGAGTTCAAGAACCCGCGCGGCGCTCCCAACGCCAGCGGCAGCACCGGCGACGCGCTAGGTGCGCTCGTGGTCGAGATCGAGCTCGCGCACGCGTCGCGCCTCGTCGAGATCCGCGCGAGCGGCGGCGGTGACGTGGTCGTGGTGGACGACGGCGGACGCTCCGTGCTCGCGCGCCGCGACGACGCCAACGTCTCGCTGGTCGCGCTGGACCCGCACTCGCGGCTCTTTGCGCTCGCGGACGCCGGCGTCGCGGCCCAGAGCTTCCGCATCGGCGCCGTGAGCGGCGGCAGCGTGTTTGTGTCCTCGGCGGGCGCGCTCGTGGGGCGCGACCAGGGCGCGTGCATGGTGCTGGGCGACGGGCGCGTGGCGG
>JAMFLL010000049.1:0-86479 GCA_027475725.1 Pythium rhizo-oryzae
GGGGGACGAAAGACAAGACGACGGACGGCGCGGACCTGGACCTGGCGGCACTGACCTCCGCTCCTTTGTTCGCCTTGCCTGGGGGAGCAACGCGGGTTCAGACTGCCGGGGGAAGAGGGGGGGAGCGACTTCTTGCCTGCGTCACAGCTGGCGGCAAACTCTCGTCCGCTCCCTCCCTCGGGCTAACAGACGGTAGGTTGCAAGGTCTGGCTCCCGATGCCCAATCCCAGTCAGTTGGAGGAAAGCTCCCTGAGCGAGTGCGGAAGACCTACCCCCTTCACCGCGCTTGTCGTGTGCACGCGAATGGGTGTCCCCTCCCCGCCCAATCATATCCTCTCTGGAGCGGACGACCCATATCATTTGGGCCAAACCTGCATTCCCCCAGCCGGTTTTAGGGGTAGGCCATCGAGCACCATTTGCACTCAAAGTCATGGGCCAACGACCCTGAATTTGAGGTGGAACAGGGTGCGTTCGTGTAGGGATAGGTGAACGAATGGTTCAGTTTCTCGGCCAACGACCTTGGGTATCAAATACCCGTCAAAAACTGTAACCCCCACTCAAAAAGTGTACCCATGTTTTCACAATGCGAAAGATCGGCACTCGACGGACATCAACGGCGACCGGAATGGCACACTGGCGGCCACTACGCGCTGCTGCAGCTCGCTGGGCCCACTCACCAAGACGCGGATGCCCTCGTCTCCTTGGTCATTGGTCGCAACGTGAACTTCACGCAAAATCGCTTCAATGGACGGGCGAGATCGGCTGATCGAGATGCAAGGAGTGGACTCCTTCACTTGCCGAGCGGTCTTGAGCGGCGTCACAGCCATGTCCACGTCGGTGGTCTCGACCCGCTCGAATCCTGTTCGACTGGGTAGTGCACGCCAAAGCATCGTGCTAGCACCGGCCATGGCGCCAAATACGCCAGCGAAGAGAAGGCTCACACGCTTGAGCCACCAAGTACTGCTTAGCGACGCCATCATGAACACGAGTGCCATGGCAAGCGCTGCCCCGACGACAGTTGCTGCGAAAACGATCGTGTAGGAGATCCGTGAACTTGAACCGGCTCCTGGTTCCTGTGAAGGAGCAGACTTGTCTCCGAGGGCGGTCCGGCCAACGCCCTCTAGTGCGTCTTCGTCTTCAAGATCGCCGACACTGGTGCAGTGAAGCAGCACTTGCGCCTTCCACGCACTGGACGACCGCACTTGGTCCAGCAATGGCATGTGAGCATTCAAAAGGGAGAGGTCACGGGCCGTCCACACGATCCACATTCGTCGTGGCAACGTAGCGGCAACGTCCTCTTGCTGGGATAGCAGCACATAGTGCTCCAACAGTGACAGGAACGGCGTCACACCGCTTCCTCCCGCCACGAAGATCATGTCGCTTGTTGTCTACGTTGGGCACGATATCAAACAAGTCTCGTTTAGGTGTTCTCCGTTTCCATGACGCAGACCAGTCCACGTACCTGAATGCCAGTGCCATAGTATCCGTCAAGCTGCACGGTCGATAAGGATCCGTTTCGAACCAAGTGAAGCAGACGGTTCGTGAAGGGGCCTTGGACTTTAACATCAAGTGATAGTGTCGCTTGATCCCTAAAAGGGCTGGAGCTGATAGTGAACGGATGCCATTCGTTCGTGCTGATTTCGTCCACCTTCAAGTACACGTATTGACCCGGCACAAAATCCTGTCTCCCGATGCCAACGCCGTCACGGCGCAGCTGCAGTTGAATGATCGAGTCGTCCAGTGCCCGCGCACTAACGATCCCACTGCGAGCGCGTGTGAAGACCGAGACGATTCGGTACATGACGTACACGACCATCGGCGCAACGAACCAGAACACGGCCGGGTAGTAGTGGACGCACGTGCCGACGACGAAGAGCACATTCAGGCAATGCACGAGCGTGAAACGGCGAAAGTGACGGCGACGTACACGCTCGAGCGACGAAAACGCCACTGCAATGAGCATCACTTGCGCAAAGAGCCCTGAAAAGTTGCGCAGCGACTTGTACGCGCGCTTGGTCTCGCAGTCGAAGCACGGGATGAGGGACTCGGCCAGCTTACCCTCCACAATCCAGCAGTAGCAATAAATGAGCCCGTGGAGCGCAAGCGAGATCGCTCCGAAGTTGCCACACCACACATGGTACTTGGCAGCACGTTCACTCGAGAGCTGGAGAAACTCGTGCACGAATGACCGCCGAGATACGAGCACGACGGAGATCAACTGCCGGGCGACGCCAAATAAACGGATGAGTCCAAGTCCAACCCCGGAAACTCAAATCTGCCAAGGAGAACGTACCACAGCATAAAATCCGTTCATGCCGAGGGCCCGACCCGTCCGGTTGAGATACCCTGACTTGGCGAGCTTTCCGTTCAAATGGTCGACGAGCAGCTTCCCCACAAGTGCGTTCACCTGGACGAGCACGAACACGAGAAGTACCACGGTGTCGACCGAGTCCACTCGTCCTCCAATCGCTCTGCGTCTCCATGCGCGAAGTGTCTCCACAATTGATGACGAATCCGACGCATGAAGCCGCAGCGACGCCGGCTGAAACGCGTAAAACACGACGCCCGTGAGAACAAAGGGCGCCACGATGACAGCCCCCACAAGGAGGGGCTCGGCCTCGGTGCGCTGCTTGGACCCGAGCCACTTCTCCAGTGGCTTGAACACGCCCGTGTAGAACCAGAGCCACTTGAAGAGCAGCAGCGCCACCACGCTACACCACGCGATGCCAAACGCGACCACGGCCTGGGACGACACCACGGCGCGACGCACGCGACGCACAAACCCGAGCGGCTCCATGCGTGCGCTCACCGACGCCACGCGCAGCTTCTGGTGCGCGCTTTTCACCGCCTTGCGCTTCTTCTTCTTCTTCCTGTCGTCGTCATCGTCGTCATCATCGTCGTCGAGGCCCTCGTCGTTGCTCGAGTCCGTGGCGTTTTCGACTACGTGCCACGTCGCGTCGTCCGCCGTGGCACGGCCGCTGGCGCCATCTTCGCGAACGGCGCCGCCGTCGTCCGGGTGCGTGGGCGCTCGCTTGCGCTGCATGCGGACCATCTCATACTGGCCGTCCAGCGCGTCCGCGGGCGGCATGGTGGAGTCCGCCTCGCGCCAATGGGCTCGCGCGATCAGCGCGTTTTTCTTCTTCAAGCTCAGTATCAGCGTCACCACAGTTTTAGCGAATCATAACGCGTATATCCGATTTTACACCAATCGAAGACAAGCGTTTTCGCCACAATCTTGAGAATCGCAGAGTGATGTTGATGACCACCACGCGGAGACGGGCAACGGGGTGCATGCTCATCGGACAAGCTGCATTTGCCTGCAGAGGCCTCGGAGGAAGAACGTGAGCCATGGCTTCAAGCCAAGCCATTGGCTTGGATGCCAATGGCGGACGCCGGGTCGGGGATTGAGCGTCACAGGATAACCGCATCGCAAACAATTACAGCGTAACCCCACGCGGCCACCAGCCTGGGCGTCACTCGTCCACTGGGCGTCCGCCCTCACAACCCCACGACAAGATCGTTCTTTGACAAACCACCTCGAAATTGATGTGCCGGGTCTCCCCACGGTGGCAGAGCTGCCAATGGCAGTGCCATTGCCCGACTACTGTACCAGCGGTCGCTTGTTGCTGTCCGCTCGCGAAACGAGATCCCACTTCCTCGCGCGGTCGACAGTCGGGTCGAGGCTGACTGGATTGACGCAGGAGAGGAATCAAGCCCCTCTGGATTTCTTCGAGACGGATGGAAGACGCCGCGAGAGGGTGCGTGGCTGCTTGCTGTCGAGCATGACCAAGACGATGAAAATCGGTTCCGGTAACCTGGTTTAGCCCTAAACCTTTTTTCACGTCGTGCGCCCAAATGCCATTTTTCATGCCTCGTCCGCTCCTTCCTCTCGCCCGTCCCCTCACTCGTCCTGCTGTTTTCGGTTTGCTTTCGACCGTGTCAGATTGTTGGGCCCTGAACCTCTGTAACGTGATACTCCCTCGCGGCCCGCGCATTCGTTTTCGTCGACCCTCGCCTCCCATTGGCTGAAATCAGTTCCCCCAACTCCCACTGACTGCCTGGCGCGACAACAGGGGAGCGAGTGTGAGTTGGGAGGAAGAGAAGCCACCGACAAAGAGGTGTGTTGGTCGGAGGTGGCGGTCTATCCCCCCTCTTTTGTTGGCGACCGGAAGACGCGGGCGAATATCCAACGCCAGGACCCCACGCGCGCCGATCATCGTTCGTCCCGAGCCTCATCGCGCGCTCCCCGGCCCCTCACGCGCACGCGCCGTCCCCTTCCCCGTCCCCCCCCCCGTCCCCGTGGCGTCGCGCTCCCCGTCCCCGTCCGCTCGCCGTCGTGACCGCGCGCGGCGTTGGCGGTCCTCCCCACTTATTTAGTTCATGACCACGATGGGTTCAATGTCCCCTTCGCGACGGACCGAGCAGGTCCTCGCGGACGCGCAGCGCAAGGTCTCGAACGCGGAGGAGGCGCTCGAGGTGTATCGCGTGCAGATGGCCAGCGTGGCCGAGAAGAACCGCGCGCTGGAGGAGGAGAACGAGAAGCTCCGGCAGTCGATCCTGAGCAAGGCGCTCCAGACCGCGAACCCGGACCTGCGCCGCGAGCACGCGCAGCTGCGGCAAACGCTCGACTCGTACCAGTCCAAGATCAACCAGATGCGCGAGATCTCGCTCATCACGGCGCGCATCGTGGACAGGTACGACCCTCTTTTAGTTGCCCCTGCCCCATCTTGCATGCCCGCGGCGTGGGGCTCACGGTGGTTTTGTTGGATTGTATGATACAGCCGCATCAAGACCAAGCAGGGCCGGCAGTACGTCGAGTACAAGCTGCAGATCGAGACCGACATCCGCGGCACGCTCGTGCTCTGGCATCGATACAGCACGTTCCTGTGCGTGGCAAGCGAGCTTCGTCGCAATCGTTATTTGCGTGCACGGTGTCTAATCATGCTGCGGTTGTGTGTGGTGTGCTCCTGCAGGAACCTGGCGGCGACGCTCAAGGCCAAGAACCCGAATACCGAGCACCAGATCCCGGAGCTGCAGACGCAGTCGCTCACGGGCTTCTTCTCGGACCAGCTCATCCTCGACCGCATCGCCAAGCTCAACGAGTTCATGGACGTGGTGACCAAGGCCGACGAGTTTCAGTGGGGCATTAGAATAGACAAGGACACGGTCGTGTACAAGCGCAAGAGCAAGCGCACGGACCGCGCCTACAGCGGCGACTCGACCGGCCGGGAGTCCATCGCGGCACTCAACATGCCCCGCGACTCAGTCTACATCTCGCCCTCGCGGGACTCGTACATGCCGTCGCGCGAGTCGTTCATGGCGAACGGATTATAAGTGCCTTCCCCCAGATCCAGCACCGACCTGCTCACTAGCGACGCGGCGTGACGAGACCCCGCTTTCTTTCATTTGTGTGTGTGCGTGTGTTCGCCCCCTTCCCCCCATTGCGAAATTACCTGAGTCCCGTAGAGTTGTAAACAGACCAAGAAGCGACACACGACAAGCCAGAAGTAGCCGGGGCTCGTCTCACCCGAGAGCGCGTCAACATGAGCGAGTGCAAGTGCCGGATCGAAACATGAGAATTGCAAGTCAAAGACCAAGATAAACCACCTTCCAGAGACGCCCAGAGAGGAAGAGAGACGACGAAGAAGAAGAAAGAGAGAAAAAGAAGAAGAGAAAATGTGTTTCATTTTGATTTGTTTGGAACGTAGTATATTTTGAAGATACGCCTTGTTGGTTCCTCTCTGGCTGTACGCTTACGTGTCGAGGTTGAGCAGGAAGGCCGTGCCGTTCATGACCCAGTAATCCGGGTGCCGGTCTGTGGGCAGGTACACGGCGATGACAAAGTTGGTGGAGATACCCGTGGTCGAGAGGGTGCCTTGACGCACCGAGGTTTTGTACACGGGACACGGGTACTGCGCGCGGTTGCGCTCGACGTTCGCGGCCGGCAAGAAGTGGAGCAAGCTCATGGGCGAGAACATCTCACCGGGCGTCGCGTCCACGAGCTGCGCCTGCGAGCGCGACCACCGCGCGCCCTGCAGCCACAGCCCGTCCACATAGATGCCGTCCGCGGGGCTCGCCGTCACATCCTCGGCGCTGTCAACGTCGAGCACTGAAAACGTGAACGCGAGCGAGTCGATCGCGACCTGGTACTTCCGTGCAAAGTTCTGGAGCGTACCCGTCATGAAGCCCTGCGGGAAGAAGAAGACGTGGAGATCGAAGACCACAGGCTCACCGTGGACGAGCCACTTGCGGAAGAATACCACGCGATCAAGCAGGTCGTTGACCCAAGAGCCCAGCGGCCGCAATGACGCAAAACTCACAGCCGCCCAGATCTGAGGGAGCTTGCCGTTGAGGAAAGCCGTGTACATGTTGTCAAGATCCGATGACATCACGATAAGCCCGTTAATCGCTCGCTGGACGTCTACGAGTGAGGCGCGCATGCGATTGAGCAGCGTGTTGAACTTCACGAGCTCCTGGCCGAGCACTGTAGCGAGCGAATCCATCACGACCGTACCAGCGACTTCACGGGTCTTGAATGTTGTTGGTCCCGCGTCTTCAACGGAGAGATTGGGTGGCAGGCTTTCTTGAATCGAGGCAGCCAACTCAAGTACTCGCTGGTCATTCGACTTGCCGCCGCTGCCACCACTATCTCGCGGCTCGAGACTCAGAATGATCCGCGTCATGTTCATGCTCTCGTTACGTTCGTACGTGACGTTCGCGTTCTCGTGCATGCCAAAGAGTTCGGGGTTGTCGAGTTGCGGCAGATCATTGAGGTACGCGAGCACCTGAGCGTGTACGTTGAGCGCTTCCGGCACGCGGTACGTGCCACTCTGCGAGAAGGCGTATCCGTCCGCGAGCACCTTGGGAGTATAATAGTTGCCCAGAATACTGAGCAGGCAGCGACGATCCCAATCATCGGTCACGCGACCACCGTAGTTGATCTGACCGGTCACGTACCGCAGAGCGTCCCACGGCACGAGTGGTTGCTGCTCCAGAAACTTGCGGAGACTCGCTAGCGAGGTCTCGAGGTCTGTGTCATTAAACTCGTATCGAATATTCCAGCCTAGTGCACCAAACTTGCGCCGCTCTTGGACGACAGCATGGAAGAATGACAGACCTGTGAGTAATTTTCGCCAGGCTGTGTCTTTTTCCATTCCGTCATCAAATGTACCCAAACTCTTGAACGACTCCAGCACGTCCTCCGTAACGAGGGTCGTGAACGATCGAACGAGGTTGGCGCGAATACCTTTCGGTGGCTCGTTGGTGAGCTTGATACCGTTTTGCAGCACCGTCACGGGGAAGTAGGAGGCAGGAAAGCTTGTGAGGAACAGTCGAAAGGTCCCCACACATTCGTCGTCGGATCGCTGGGCCAGATCTTCAACGATCCTCTCAAGGCGCGGCATCCACGACTTGGCTAAGTGGCAGTTTTGGAGCAGCACCCAGTCACCAGAAACTTGACTCGTCTCAATGAGCTTCTCTGCGCGAGGACCTTGGCCTTGACCCAGCGAGATGAGGTGGAGCCGGTCGATAAACGCCATCTCTTTGGCGAAGCGAAGTAGCATACCTGTTGGGTCCGCTCCTGCTGATAGCACAAAGATGCAGGGCGTCTTGCGGTCCGTGTCGTTGTAGATCTCCTCCATGGATGTTGGGGCGATCTTGCCGAAGTCCGGTCCCATTTCGGTTGAAATCATCTTCAGGATACCGTGTGGCACTTTCTCCTCCGCGAGCCCTTTGAGTAGCAGCACCTTCTGGAAAGATGTGAGCGCCGTCTCGTAAGGGGCTGGACAGGGAGCTGACAGGAACGATGGGTTTGTAAGCCATGCTATCCATTCGTTCGATTGCTGACCAAGTGATGTGCAGATATTCTCGAATCCGTGCACATCGGTCACTGCGTCACCTTCACCTACGTGAGAGGTCACCAACGTCTCGAGCTCTTGAAGGAGATTCCATTGTAACTCGGTTATTCGATCCGGCATGGGGTTCTTCACTTGCGGGTTTCCAGAGCCACCAGGTGCCCCACGCAGGTATAGAGACCATTCCTGTGCCGAAATTTTGCCGGAGTGCATCATGATCTTGCAACAAATAAGCATCGAGAAGAGCACCTTGTGGGCCTCAAACAGTCCACGGCAGATGTTGACGTAGATGTATCGTGTCAAATAGACAATCAGGTTGTTCAGCCGCTGTGCAAGTTTGTCTGACTTCGGTGCCTCATCAAAGCAGATATTGAAGAGGCGCTGGAAGAAAGGTAGCGAATACTGGTACATTGGGTCGATGAGCGCCAGGTTTGCAACAACGAAATAGATAATCGATCCGCGAGTCGCGACCGGACGGTATTCTTCTCGCGCGCGGTTGATTTCCAACTCTGTCGTCTCCGACTCCAGCACTCGCTCTTTGATGACTTTTGACGTCGCGTTCGATGATTGCAAAGTGTCGATGAGATCTTGGTCGTCAAGAACGTTTCCCGTTGACTCAGATAGTTGCTTGAGAATACGATCTTCGATCTCTTTCAGCTGCTTGCGATCCTGCGCCATGGTGACAACCAATCTGTTCTTCTTCTCCTCAATGTCTGGTCGCTCGGCACGGACGACATCACCCAGCAACTGGTCTTCGAGGCCGTCCATCGTGACAGTAAAGTTAATCACCGTCACCTTAATGTAGACTTCAGGCAGATAATGCGGATTTGGAAGCTTGGTCGTGAGAAACAACTTGAATGATGGATCGTAGTCAACATCGGAATCACCCAAGCGAATAAGCAATCGACCCCCTTGCTTGTAGATTGCTTTTTGTAGCACAGGCTCGAGCGCAGGCTCAAGTGTTTCGTCGATATCCTCAATCAGCAGAGCTTTTCCATTGCGGATACATGTCTCGAGGGAGCGGAGAAGGTTCGCGTTGGTCATCTTAGTTGTCTCCAGCCGAGCAGACCCGTTCGACTTCTTAATCCACTTGTTTGCCTGGCCCTGGGGATCGATCATGAGCGGCCAGCGTTCACCGCGAGTGACAAGGATAGCGTTGTCGGTCGAAGTCGAGTCTGTCGGAAGTCCATTCAGCTGCCAGTCTCTAATTTCCACGGGGCTTCCAAGCGCATTCGAAAGGCTGTACGTCGCTGAGCAAGGGATGTTTAGTTCGTGAGTACTTGTCGCCCACTTGTCGATTATGCGCTGCCGAAACGCGCCCGTAAATGGCCCATAGTACGAGATGCATGCAGATGACAGAAATATATCCCCGATAAGATTCAAAATCGACTGCGAGAGGAAAGCAACGCTTTCTTTCCATCGGGCACCTTCCACACTCAATCCTGAGATCAGCTTTTCTGCACGCTCCAAGCGCTTTTCTGTAGTCGCTGCATCTCGAGCAAGCTGGTCCTTTTCGTCAAGTGTGTCCTTGCACTGCTTTTCTAACTTCGCAACATTCTCATTTACTGCGCGCAGCTCGTCTCGCTTTTGTTGCAGTACCGCGTTCGCTTCAGCCAGAATTTTGTTCATCTTCTCTAGATTCTCTCGCTTTGGGCCGACTTCTTTTGCAACCTTTGAGTATACGTCCATCGCATGAACCCACATACATAGAGACGTGGCAGCTTTTGATACTTTGGAGACAACCTCCACGGCCATTCCTGGATCGGCAACAACAACAGCAAGCTTTTTCAAAATCGCAGCTGGGATATTGTCCTTGTCGTACGACTTGAGACGATCCAGGAAAGTGACATCGCTCAACACTTTCTTTGCTGCGTCCCAATTTTGCTTCTCGTTTAGCAGCAAGCACACGGCGTTCATGACGGCTTCAACTGCTGCGGGGGGTTTCGCAAATGATTTGACTTCCGTGATGTCACTCTTCGACAAGCTATCCAACGCCTTCACAGCATTATTCAACGCCGGCATGGCGACATCGAGATCCTTCTGGGCATCAGCTTGAACGATGGATACCTCTTCTGCTTGCTTTGCAACAACTGCCTCATCTTGCGCTACGCGCTCACGCACGATTGCAGCTGCTTTCTGATCGACAGACACGCGTTTTAGCAGTTCCTCGGCCTCGATAGACTTCTTCTGCAACGTCGGCTGCAACAGTATCAACTCGTTCTTGAGCGAGTCCACAATTCCATTAGTTTCTTCGAGCTTCTTCACACCAACCTCCATCCGATTCTTCACGGTTTGAATGACAGCGCGCTTCTCTTGAAGCATCTTGATGTAGAGGCCGATTAAATCCAAGTAGCTTTTCGGTGTCGTGTACACGTGACGCTGCAGCTGCGCGAGAAACTGCTCACCAAACTCGTTCGATGTGGTGTGGACAATCGAGCACATTTGGACAAGTGACGATCGGACATCCTCTGAAGGAAGTGCCACACTTGCAAGTAGGCGATCAGCGACAGACTGGAGGGCCTCTGGTGGCCAGTTCATGTACCAGTCAATCGTGCAGCAGTTGATCAGAGAGGGGAAGGCTCGGCACCGCACACGCAAGGCCGATCCGACTGGAGACATAGCGAGGACTATGTGGAGGTAGTTTCGCACACGATCGATGAAGACTGATACACAGTTATCGCGCGTTTCCGGGATGTCCAAACTCTTCACTACGGGTCGCATGTCGTTCACGATACGATCCATCTCGTCTTGTGGGAACAAGTTTGGAACTTCACCACTGTTGAGAACGTTGTTAATGTCCTCCAGAAAGCTTTCCTCAACGATCTGGCTATCTGTGAACAGGAAGACTGTCGACACGCCTCCGACACCAGCTGAGATCATGAGCTTTTTCAGATCTTCGTGGAATTCATTCGTGCCGTAACCGCGTGTAATCTCAATTTGCATACACTTCGCCTCAACCATAAAAGCTGCAAGGCGTGCGAGTGACTGTTTTCCACTTCCGCCGACACCGATCAACATCGCATTGCCGCGCGGTTGACGTAGGATTCGAGAAAGCCTTGCAAGATGGCTGACAGCATCTCGGAAGAAAACCAAATTCATCTTGTTGGAGAAGCTGACGTTGTAGTTCTCGAGGAAATCGTCCATGATCTTGGTAACCTTGACAATATCGCTGGTGTACTCATAGAGCGGATTTGGCGCCCCTGGCTTGAAAAAATCGCCAAACGTGAGAGGACATGGCGAGTGAAACAGTGTCTCTCGTGGCCAATTGCAGTTGAAATACCGTGCCAGCAACGAGCAAACCAACTCTTCGAACCATTGTTGGTCGGGTGCGTTGTTGAGGCGGTCTTGGAACACTCTCGACGCCTCATGAACCCAAAGTCGATTCATGTGATCTGCATCCGGACACTTGGACGGAGTTATCATCAGCACACCTTGGAAGACCTTGGAGACGTCACGTAGGTTGAACGTATAGTGAAACTTGCTTGGTGTCGGGAGTAGCTCCATCGTCACGCGATTGTAGATCTCAATAACTGCCGAAATGACTCCATCTCGTAGAGCTTTCACTGCCCCCGAGAACTTCTCCAAGAAGCCACCCAGAATGGACGCAAAAATGAGTTTGAGCGAAGATTCTCCGGCAGGGTACATACTAAGCACATGGAAGTGGCGGACAAAGCGAGGCGTGCAATGTGATCGACCTCCACCTGCTGGGGCAGCCGAGACAAGAAGCATTGTGTCGGCGATCTCTTTCCAGAACAACTTGTCACGGTCGTAGAAACCACCGAAATCAAGGAACTGCCTGAGCAACTCGATTGGCGCTTGCGCACCGTACTCTTCCACTGCCGGAAGATTCACATCATCGACGAAGATAATCATGCGTTTGCCAGCAACTGGTCCCAAAAGGTTCTTCCGCTTCTTCTCCAGTTTGTTTTCAATTGTGAGCTGCGTCACAAGTGAGGCAGTTTGCGCGGAGAAGTTAATGAGCATCGTCATATAGTTCGACGGTGGCGGCGGTGGCGCGCTATCTTCGCCCTCTTTTGCCTCTGGACGGGGCCCACCTTCTTGAAGTTCCCGCAGCAGGTCTTGTATGATCACTGTCTTGCCGGTTCCCGTGACACCAGTCACGTACGCTGGTGTTTTCGCGTCTGTGAGGACACGTAGCACGAACGTAAAGCGCACAGTATCTGGGGTCGCTACGATCATCTTGAAGTACGGCATCGACGCGTTGTACTGGAACTTCGGGACGATTTCATGCCATGGTCGGAAACGAGCCTGCTCAACATCAACGAAATAGTCGTATACGAAACCAGAATTAGGGATGTTGACTCGCGCGTCAGCTAGCATTTCACGGGCAAACGCGTCGAACTGTTCGTGCTTGTCACTGGAAATTGTAGCCCCGAGTGACCAGAACAACGAGAAGACGAATACTTTGTCAAGCAGCTCAACCAATTCTTCGATCTTCCTGTCTGCAAATGATACTGTCTTCAGCAACGCGCTGTATAGCTTGCAGAAGCTTGCGATCAGATTCACGTCCACTGTCGGCACAAACTCGATTCCTCCTTTCTTGCGCACAAATTGGAGTGTCTTGTCAACGTATTGGGTAATGTTTTGTTCAAGCTTCTTGACTACTTTAGGGGGGAGATCCTTAGGAAGCGTCTGCTCAATCCAAGTCCGTACATACGGCATCCATCCCAAATCGGTAGCCGTCATGTACACAACGCCGATGCGGCTGACTGTCGCAGGAGAGGCGACAGCGAGATCCATGACCTCGAACAACATCTTCATTTCCCACTTCAGCTTGATTCGCTCGCCGTTTGCGAGGCATAGGGTCATGTTATCGTCGAGGACGGTATTCATGTTCTCAATCCAGAGAGCGTCGATAGGGCCGTCGAACACAGTCCACTTCATGTCGGGCGTCTCATCCGCGACTGCCTCACGCATGATTGTTGAGGCAAGGCCATCGTGCCATTCTTGCGTAGCCTCGTTGAATTCGCCGTACAGCTCACCCATCGAAATACATTTGGGATTGAGCACTCTTGCATGGACAGTCTGGAAGACCGGGTTTTTGGAGCCTCTCGCACGGAGGGTCGTCATTGTGCTCTGCAAAGTGCGGTAGCAAGCGGTTTTGCCTGCCCCACTCGGACCAACCAGGGTACCGCCGAAGCGCACGTTGAAAATGTCGAAGAGCTGAATCACCTTCGTGATGTAAGTAGGAATCTTCTGAAGTCCGGCCTTCGTAATCTCTTCTTCAAGTCCCGCCTGCAGTTCGCCGTAATCGTGAGAAGGGATAAACACACCTGGGAACAAGTCGAGTACAATCGCGTGGAAGAGCGGCAAGTCGTCTGCGAGGAACTTTGGGATGTTACTGTCACGTAGCGCACGGATCAAGGTTACATCTTCATCAATATCTGGATTGGCACGCTTTAATGAGCCAGCCATCACGAGCACAGATTTCACTGCACGCAACCCGTAATCATAGTGAGGCTGCTGTGAGAGTTGCTCACTGCACAAAATATAGAGCTTGCTCATCTTTCGGGACAGCGTCCGCGCATCACCGAAGCCTTCCGCAAAAAGCATGATCTCAGCGATGAGAGCATAGTCGGGCACCATCATAGACACTGGTCGAAAGCACACCTTGAGGTTATCGGGCAATTCTGTTCGCCCGGCATAGCCTGGATTCATGGTCACGATCACGTGGTGGTCTTTCAGGAGGATCTCGATGCCCATGAAGTTGATGTGCTCCTTTCCTTGGATGCGTCCTTCTCGAAGAATAAGCAACTGCTGAGCCACGACAGATAGCACTTCAATGTCGATACGGTTGAACTCATCGAGACAAATCCAGTTGCCGGCTTGAGCGAGCCCACGAAACAGCTTGCCCATCATTTTGTAATCGATTTGATCACTACAGTTGAACACAACACACTGAATAGCCATAGCCTTCGCAAGATCCTTGCTGCTCTCTGTCTTCCCCGTCCCAGCTGGGCCAGCTGGGGCAGCACCAAGTTTCAACCCATACGCCCCCGTGAGCGTCATCCAACATCGATCCGTCAGCGGGGTGATCACCAGACGAGACGTAGCACCCATATACTCGTAGCCGTATTCAATCACGGAGTCAGAGTGACGAATCAGCACGTCATCGGCCTGTGCATCCCAGTAGTATCGAAGTTGCTGCTGCCAGATGAAATTGCCAATTGTGTCGACTTTCTCTTTCCACAAATCTTCCACGATATCCCGAGCATGTACGTCGGTCGTCACTAAAGCGACAATTACCTTGCGCTCCAGGGAGCTGAGATCTCCACGAATCTTCACGATCAGTTCGTTTAACTCAAACACTACACGCTCAAACCATCGTTGCATCTCTTCCACGGGCTGTGGGGCGTTTAGAGCGTCTTCTGTGCTTCTCGCCCATGTCATTTGTGCAACTGTCGCGACAACTTGGCCCGGATGATCGCAAACCCATTCAGCGCGAGGTTTGGTATCATAATCAATCAAGCCCGCTTTCATCAGCTTGTAGATTGAACCCTTCATGCTCACTTCCAGGGCTTTCAGCCAGTCCTCAACATTTCCTCGAGCTTTCAGATTTTTTCCGAGCGGCACCCGCTCGTTTTCGGATGAAAGCATGGCGACCATATCAACACTCCCGGGAACATCACCAAAGTCGAGTTTGACTAGATTCTCGAAGCACTTGCGAAGGTGGGGTTGTACAGCTTGTGGGTTCTTCGATTGCGCCAAGATCTCAAGCAGCTCGTCATTCGACAGGAAATAAAAGCGAGGAAATGCCATGCGCTTCGTCTCCAAATAGTCTTCCAAGTTTTTCTGAATTTTGTCCAAATGTGCGTTGTGCTGTTGAAGGGTTTCCTTGATACCAGGATAAGTTCCAGCTGTGAGCACGTGAGGGTTATCATGGGCGCGCTTCATGATAGTCTTCCACGATGTGTCCACATGCTGGAATATCTTGG
Source organism: Pythium rhizo-oryzae (assembly GCA_027475725.1). NCBI lineage: Eukaryota > Oomycota > Peronosporomycetes > Pythiales > Pythiaceae > Pythium > Pythium rhizo-oryzae. Next base: position 14,810 of record JAMFLL010000049.1, read on the forward strand.
ACGCGTCAGGTAGTTGTCGCTGAATGTCAGGAGCTGAGAAAATATTCTCCAAGTAGATCCAGTTCTTCTGCACCATCAACCATTCGTCGAGCGTTTCTTGCAGCGTAACCAACTTCTTGCGCCAACTTTCGACTTCATCTTGAATCGCACCAATGAACCGCGAACCCATAATCGTCGAAATGGTGACGATGGAATCATCAAGCTTCGCAGTCACTTCTTCCACACTACCGAGAATGAACACGTCTTTCGATTCTTTGTGCGATTTGACTTCAAATTCGGTGGTTGCCCATGCGTCTGTGACTTTCTTCAGCATTTCTTCCAGAACAGCTTCTTGTTGCGCAGAGACAGCAATTGTGCTAATTGCATCACCGTGCTTCATGACGTTCTTCTCAATCAACTTGCCCAGCGTAATATTGGTCTGACCACGCATTTGGAAGCCTAAGAGACCGTCAACCTGTGCCCAGTGTCGATCCTTCAGCGACGGTGATCTCAAATCTGACACGACTGGAAGCACAAGTTTGAACTTCTCCACTTCTCTCTGCAACAAATCGGCAGCTTCGTTTCCGGGGAAAGCCTTTTGGGCTTGGTACGCCACTTTGACATAGGTTTGAACTTGCTTGCCGATGATGTTCACGTCAATCTCATCGAAAATAGTATCCGAATACTTGATCGTCAGGTTCTGCCAGTCGTGAAGGCCACTCCAAAGCTTCATCTTCAGGTCGAACTGCGCCGCGACTTCATTCAGCTCATTGAACTCGCTCACAGACTGTTTTAGTTGGGTTTGAAAATGCATCAGCTTCTTCGACTCCTCCACTAGCTGATTGAGTGTGTCTTCTTGGTTCTTGAGATACGCGAGGACGTCTTGAATGGGTGATTTTACGGTTGATAGCATCGGATGATCCAGCTTCTCGACCAGTGTGTTGACATTACGGTTGAGTGGCCCAATGCTATCCAGAATGACCTGAGAGAATCGCGCACTTTCACCGTCGACCTCACCTTCGAATTTCGTTACAGTCCCCTCAAGGCTGAGGACACCTTCTTTCATGAGAATGATGTCTTCTTTGATATCATCCGGAACACGCCAGTCGTAGTTATCCATCAGGATACCCATTTCGTAAACACGACGGTACTTTGCCTTCAACTCCGGTAGCATGGCTGTTACCTTAGTCATGTGCACGACTTTGTTGACAAAGTTGTCAGGGTTGTTTGGGTTCGAAAATGCAATCGGTGACAAGTCGTTCAAAGTCTCCAACAAAGCAGTGCTGGCTTGCTTCATCAACTTCGGGATTAGGTTTCGGATACCCATCACACACTTCTCAGGATTTGGCAGAAGTCTGCTCTTGAACTCGCTGCTATCAACCCGGAAAATGCCAACACTGGCCTCGTCTGGAATTTCGGTGAAAGATTGGCCTTGTGCCTTGTACTTCTCTATCGATTCCGCAAAGAATTCGAGCGGTGCAGACTGGTAGCTATCAACAAGGCGCGTGACTTGTCCTTCGTTTTCGCAGAACGTCTGGTGGTACGGCGTGAAAACATCCATGTACTCGTCGACAGCTTCAAATGCCTCGTCTAACGCCACGAAGATATCATTCGTGAGCACGCTAAACTTCACGTCGTCGTTCAGGATCAGTGCGACATTCAGCTGCTCGATTGACCATACGCTCTTGCCCTCGTCTTCGGCACTTGCTGTTGTGTATGGTGCAAGGGACTCATGGCCGAGTAACCTTGCCGGTGTCTCCACCATCCGAAGCGCTTCCTTGAGAGCTTTCTGGAGTACAGAATTCCACGATTCGTGTCCAGGTACTGGATTGATGGTGTTCGATAAGGCGTCCATTTCAACGGCAACGGCAAAGACAGCAGTGAACGGCGCGACGGGAGCTGCTGCAGAATTAGCAGGTTTTCCTCCCTTGGACACAGCGGGTGGAGGGGGTGCAAGTGGCTTCGGCGCAGACCCGTTCGACGCAGCCTTTCCAGCGGCGAGAACATCAAAGAGGCGCTGGAACGAGTGGACGGTGAGCTGGATAGTCGCATCAATGATAAGAAAGTCGGCGAGGCGCAAGAAACTCGTCAGGTTCCGGCACTCTTTCCGGAGTGCAGCACGTTCCATGAACGTCATCTTGTGCTCTGCAAGGATCTTGTTCGCAGCAAGGAAGCTGTCGATGACGTTGTCGCACGCTTTCACACACATCGTGAGACACTGCTGTGAGAACTGAGAAAGCTTCTCGGTCACTTGCTCGCGCGTTTGTCGCTGTTCGGCATCGAATTCCTTCAGCGAGTAGGTTCGACGCGGCTTGAAGTACACGAGTTCGAGTTTGGCAACTTCAAGGCAGTGCGCTCGTAGTGCGAGAAGAGTTTCCTGGAGGCTGGGCTGAAGCAGGAACAGTTTGTCGTTGAGTGCTTTCTTGGCGTTCCGCATTTTGAACGCGCGAACGCACTGCTTCCAGACGTTAAAGTTCTTCCACGACTTGTACTTTTGGAAGAACGGAATCTCGAGCATCTGCATAAATCGAGAGTATTCGAGCTCCCACTTCTCCAGCGGCCAGAACTCGGAATGCTCGGTCGTGAAATGGGTCACGCCCTCAATGCTCATAGTGAAGTAGTTGCTTCGGTCGACTTCATAGTGCTCGACGACTTCAAGGTCGTACATGACGAGGTCCGAGTCTTTGCGCTTGCGGAGATACAGAAAGTTGCCCGATTTGAACTCAGTCAGGTACCGTGGATCGAGATTCAGCGACGCCGTGAACGACACGCCGGCGCTGGTGCTGCGCGCGCGCGTGGTCGTGGCAGCGCCGCGCGCCCCAGCCGTGCGTTTCCCGTTGGCCGCCGCCGCCGTAGAAGACGCTGCCGAATCCGTCTCTTGGAATCGCACGGGCGAGACGTCGCGCACCAGCGCGGCCGGCTGCGCCGCCTTCTCGTACAGCTTGCGTGTCTTGTCGGATGCCTGCCGTGTCCCATTCCCAGCCGCGTTTGTGTTCAGTATGCATATCCTCGCGCCCATTTAAGAGCCACTTGTCGTACGTACGTGTTGGAGACTCGGGTGGATGCCGTGCGCGTCGGCGGCGAGTTTGGTCGGCGACGCCGGCGAGTGGTGCGCGGATCCAGCCGTGGATGCGGGCGGCGGCAGCGCCGTGAGGCTCGCGGTCTTCCTGGCCACGCGCCGCGGCTTGGGCGGCGAGTTGCGGCGGCCCGCCGGGGCGCCCGCGCCGCCGACGCCGCCGCCGCCGCGCGCCGGGCCGAGCTGCGGGTCGTAGAGCCGCTGGAGGATGTGGCTCGCCTGCGGGCCCAGCGACACGTGGCGCCGGTTCTGCCGCTTGGCGCCGTCGCGCTCGTCGTCGGGCTCGCGCTGCATGGCGGCGCTCGCGGTGTTCCGCTTTCAGTCCGATCCGGCAACTTTAGAAGGTCGCGGGCGCGGTTATGCTTTCTGTTCCACGAAGCGACGCGGGGGGTACAGCGCCCCGTTTAGACCCGGGTGATCCGGCGAACGAACGCGCGTCTAACAGGAGGAGGCGCGGCGTTCTCGCCGGCGCGCGGCGCGAGCGTTCGCCCGCTCGAGCGCGGACGCGAGGTGATGCGCATGTGGGGGCCTTGATGGCGCGGTCGCGCGACGCCGCGTCGCGGCCTCGCATGCCATTTACAATGGGCGTTTTGGCGCGCTTGTTCGCGTTCAATTCGCGCAACATAAGCTTATGTACGCGCAACACAAACGCACCTTGAGGATCAGAAAACCATCGAGTGGCACGCCGATCCACGGAACGTCACCATCAACCATGCTCGCCACGATCTCGGCGCAACTCGCGGCGCGGCGCGTCGTGCTCGCGTCGCAGGTACGGACCGTAACGTTCGCGTGGCGTTAAGCCGTGTGTCGGCGCCTCACTCGTGTACCCTGCTCTGTGTCTGAGAGCAGAGTCCGCGTCGCCTGGAGCTGCTGCGCGACTGCGTACGGATCAACCCGTCGATTACGGCGTCCGGGATGCGCAGAGGCTAATGAACATCGGGCGGTGGGGCTGTATCGCAGGGTCTCAAGTTCGAGGTCATCCCGTCGACGTTTGAGGAGAACCTCCCGAAGGACCAGTTCCCATCGCCGGTACGCGGTACTGTCCACGGGGGGCGATGGCACAGCCATCCGGCATGGCTAACCAGCGCGTGATCTCTCCGCGCCTGTAGGAGGCGTACGTCATCGAGAACGCCAAGCTCAAGGCGCTGGAGGTGCTGCAGCGCGACAGCGGCGCTTTGGCGGCCGAGTCGCACGTCGTGATCGGCTGCGATACGGTCGTCGTCCACGATGGCGTGATCCTCGAAAAGCCGCGCGACGAGCAAGAGGCGTTCACGATGCTCACGAAGCTCGCGGGCAACACGCACGACGTGTTCTCGGGCGTCGCGCTGTTCACCTCGGCGCGCGGGACCGCCAAGCCGCATCTGTTCTTCGAGCGAACGACCGTGACGTTCGGCCCGCTCGACCCCTCCGAGATTCTGGGTACGAAGGCACGGCTGACAAGATCAGACCGATGGCTTCCATATCTAACTAACGGGATCTGACTGCTCCGCAGCGTACATTCAAACGGGCGAGCCGATGGACAAGGCCGGTGCGTACGGCATCCAGGGCCGCGCCAAGGTCTTCGTGAGTGGGCTCAACGGCTGCTACAACAACGTCATGGGCTTCCCGGTGCAGCGCTTTTGCCGCGAACTGCATGAGCTCGAGAAGAGCGGTGAGCTGTAAAACTCAAGGTCAATAAAGGCTCCCCACTCGGGCACACTCACCGCATGAGACCAGGTTTGTGAACTGTATGGATTAAGACACGCCACTCGCGGCGATATGAAGAGCTCCTCGTGCAGCGGTCATCTACAATGTAGTGCCGAAACGGAATCGCATTCTTACGCCAGGGGTGCCTTGTTCGAGTACATGGCGTCAATGTGCACCTTGTACTTGCAAGCAAGCTGCAGGCGCTTGAGCTTGAACGTGGGTGTCATCAAATCGTTCTCCACGGTCCAGAGTTCGCTCTCCAAGTGGATCTTCTGGACTCGCTCGAATCGAAAGAGCCCAAACTTCACAGCTATCACCTCGAGGTCCGCGAGGATCGCCGTCTGGAGCTCACTTGATGTGAGGAGTTGTTTGATCTTGTATTCGGTCTCTGTGAAGTCTGGGATGGTCTGCTTTGCCCAGTCGATGACTGACTCGCGTTCTGGCACAATCACTGCGACTGGGTAGTTCTCAGTGGAGTAACCGTGAACAAAAGCCTGCGCGACAAACGAGCTCTTGATGTAAATGTTCTCGATCTTCTCGGGCGCGATATACTCGCCCTGAGAGAGCTTGAATATGTTCTTCTTGCGATCGATGATACAGAGCGTGCCATCAGGGTTCCACTTGCCGACGTCACCCGTGTGAAACCAACCATCGGCATCAATGACCTGGGCCGTGAGCTCAGGGTCTTTGTAGTACCCTCGAATAACGCCAGGTCCTCGGATGCAAATCTCACCACGCGGCGCCGGTTTGTCGTTACTACTGTAGTTCATGTCCGGGATGTCGAGGAGGCACACCTCTACGCCTGGGACTGGCCCTCCGACGTGAGCACCGGGAGGAAAACACGGAGAGCTCAGGGTCGTGATGGCGCAAGTCTCAGTGAGCCCGTATCCTTCCATCACGGGACAGGAGAACACGATCTGCAGAAACTCGCGGCAGTCCTGTGTGAGCGGCGCCGAGCCCGTGACCATGAAGCGCACGCGCCCACCGACCATCTCGCGCAGCTTTTTGAACACAAGCCGGTCCCACAGTGCGTGAGTCACGTAGCCGTTGGCGAGATGCAGGCGTTTGTGCTCGTAGGCGTAGTCGAAGAGCGTCTTCTTGACGCCTCCGGCCTTCTCGACGCCCATGAGGATGCGGTCGTGGATGCGGGCAAACACACGCGGCACGCCGCACAAGACCGTCGGCTGCAGCGTTGCGAGGTCATTGATCAGTTTGGTCACATCGCCCTGGTAGAACCCGATGGAGGCGCCAGCGGCGATGTGGCTGCTGTGCACCGTGCGCTCGTACACATGCGGAAGCGGGAGGAACGACAAGTGGACATCCGAAGGAACGAGACCTGCGATCTGGAGCCCCTCGAGCGTGGTGCTAACGAGGTTCTTGTGGGTGAGCATCGCACCCTTCGGGTTCCCAGTCGTGCCAGAGGTGTAGCAGATCGTTGCGATGTCTGACGACAGTGGCGGGTCCGCTTCTACGGGCTTCTTCTGGCCGATGATCAAGATCTCGCTGAGGCTCTTGAGCTCCACTCCCTTGGCAGAAGCCTCCTCCTTTTGGTTCCCATCGACGTCTTCAAACTGCACGATCGTCTTGAGCTTCGGACACTGGGCGATCGTCTTCATGAGTGCAGGGTACTGCTCTTTCGCCACAAAGAGCACGCGCATCTCGGTCTGGTTCATAATGAAAGGCAAGGCCTCGGGACCAAGTGAGTCGTAGAGCGGTACGAGCTGGTACGCCATGCGGTTCACGCCGTGCTCGACCAGCACCCACTCGTATCGGTTCTTGCTGAAGACGCCGACAGGCTCCTGGCGCGTAAGACCAAGTTCATGAACCATCGCCGCTGACATGGTGGCGACCTGTTCGAGGAACTGAGCGTATGTGACCCATTCGTAGTCGCCGGCTTCGCCCGTCACAGGGTCTTTCTTGCGCCACCCAAAGATGTTGCGCGAGCCGTCATCGTGCATGCGGCGGTACTTGGTGAGGTTCGTGTAGAGCGTCATGTCTTCCTGGTAGACCGGTTTGGCGTCGTGGAGGTGAGCGGCACCGCGCTGGGCTGTGCGAGTGCCTTCGACCTCGTGCCACGTTGGCATCGTCCCGTCAAACAGTGATTCGGCCTGACCCATTGAAAAGCGGTGGATGGAGAATTTGCAGCGTTGGGAGTAGACGAATGGGATGATCTCAAGAAGGAGAATCGGAGAATGATGTGTGCGCCAGTAGAAGACCACGCACGATGAGCGGACGATCCGCTCTTACGTGTGGACCGAACTGGAGCGCTGCCGCGCTATTCCTTACCGGAAACGTCTGGCGCCACAATGACAGTGCGACTTCTGAGCTGGACCACTTGGAGAGCTAGGGAACTGATATGGAAGAGAGACAATGGGTGCGGACGACCTGAAGCCATGAATCCCATCACCCTGGCTTCAAGGATCCATATCATCAGCAGTTAGTCTCCTATAACTCGATTTTAACGTGTACGGATCGCATTGTTCTCGTGTGAACGAGCGTTTAGTTATTTGTCTCAATCACCGACAAACTGCAATCGAACGGGCCACTATATACTTCGAGTGAGACATGGCGGTGTTTTGGTACGCTGTGTGTGGCCGAAGGGTGGTGGAGAATCAGACCCAGCTGTGGTCTTGGGTGCATGGCTGTACTCGTGGTGCGTTTCGCACACAACGGCTGATCCACGGCCGAGTGCGGCGACACGGACCTGTCTTAAGCGAAATCAGATACCAAAACCAATCCCTGATACATCACCACAAAACGTCGTGAGAAAGCAAAATCTCAGACTTCTCGCCTTTCATGCATCTCTTGGCCTCACAACCGCGAGCTGTCGCACCGCGAGCGCCTGTTGGACACGATCGTCGGCGGGTGGACGCGGTTGCGCTGGCCATGAGGAAGTAGTTCTGCACCGATAGCTTGAGGATCAGCTGGCAGACGCTGTTCATGAGGAAGTAGTTCTGTACCGATAGCTTGAGCATGAGCTGACCGACGGTCGCCAGCGCCGATTCCGCCGTACAAGACGTGGAAGCAGACGGCAACGTCGACGGCGCAGCAGGCCCAGCGGAAGGCCGCAGCAACCATGGCCACGGCCCCCGCTGCGGCCACGGAAACCCGTTGTGGAATACAAGCGATGGTTGTTGTGGCAGTCCTTCATCTCGTCTTTTGCGCTCGGCCAGTGGTGATCGACTATACTAAGTGCCGGGCGTTCTCTGGGACAACAAGGCCATGTACATGACTGTGACAAGGCTCGCCGCACTCGGTTATCAGCCGAGCGCTCAACCGGCTGAGCTGGGGAGATTTCCGAGGTGGCAGAGTGTGTGTGTGTGTGTGTGAGAGAGAGAGAGAGAGAGAGAGATGCCCGTGGTGTGGCATGCCCATTTGAGTCCCTCTCTTGCACCGTTTCAAGATCGATCTGTACCCATTTGAGCAAACTCACCCCCTCCATACAGTGACAAAACGTACCCATATGATAACTTAATTCAGTGATTCAATGAGATCTGTCTGATAAGACACCAACGCGGCAGATGCGAAATCGAGGACGTCCCAGAGACATTTGGAAGCCTTCTATCTCTGTACTAACGCTCACATCGACGCCACCATGAGGAGATCACTCCGACATTCGCCTCCACTGCCAGCAACTCACCCCCTCGGCCTCTCCAGACCCTGCTCCCCGATCTGAATGCGGTGCCTCCCCGTCAGCTCTGCATGCGCGGTCTTCGCTCTTGTCGCCTCTGACGCTGGCGCAGCGAGCCTACGTGGAAGTACGGTATCACGAATTGCATGAGTGCGGTTTGATGGGGTGTAGTTGAGTTCTCACGGCTCTGTTACTATGCGCTTCCTCGACAGCCTCCCGGTCCTGCCCGCCGCCACCTGGCATTTACCAGGGCACAGTGTCATACTCGGGTCTCACGCCCGGCTCACGAGCAACGTATTCATGCATGCGAGGATGCTACATGGTCGGCAGCTCTTCGCTCTCGTGCTCATCGATGGGTTCATGGTCCGGCGGCCCTCCCGAGTGCCGTGTTCATTACGACAAGAAGAATGACAACTCCTACAAGAACCACGACAAGGGCTACAAACTGTACTCCGGCTAGTGGCTCGCGTGTCATCGCCTACGCTAGATCTCAAAAGAAAGCGAATCCGAAGCATTTTAAAGCCGCATTCGAGTCAGTGTGATTTGGGGATGATAGTAGATTACAAAACGCTGCACAGTCATCGTGGTCGTTTGGTTTACACCGATTTAGCGGCCGGCTTCTTCGTCGGAGCAGCCGACAGCAGCAGGTACGCGACCAGCAAGCCGATGTGACCGGCGAACTGCATCGACTGGAAGCCGCGCATCGAGTCCTCGCCGCCAAGCACGACGAACGAAACTGCCAGGTAGTTGATGAGCACGGCTGTGCAGACCATACCAAACGCATCGTATAGGGGCTTGAGCGCGGTGGCCGAGCCGTCAGTTGCAAGGAAGAGCGGACGCAGGTGGCGACGTGCAAGCCGGTTCACAGAAGTCGCAAGGGGAACTGTAAGCGCACATGACACTGTTAGCACGGCGAGCGGGCCCATCATGTAAAAAGATATCGAAACGCACCAGTGAGGAAGAAGAAGTAGTAGCCCGGGTAGAAGCCGTGCCACACAGCCGAGCAGAAGTACGTCGCGATGAGCGAGTTACCCGAGCGCGCGTACACGTAGCGCTCGAGCCAGTTCTGGGTACCCTTGTTCCAGGCGCGCGAGAGGTCACGCACGCTCTGGCCGAACTCAAAGCCCAGGATATCCACGTTGCTGACCGCATTCCAGCCCTTGGGCTTGCCGTGCTCGTCAAAGCCCTCAAAGCCCGTGCCCGAGAGAATAGTTGAACCCTCGGCGAGCTTCCACGCCGAGTAGTACTTGGCGCGCGTGAGGAAGAGCGCGACCATGATGCGCGCCCACTTCTCGAGCAGCGAGTCCTGCGTGTACAGAATCGCGCGGACGTTCGAGTGCTCGCCGAAGCGCGCGAGCAGCGCCATGAAGAACACGCCGATACTGAACTTGGACGCGGCAGCCTTGGCCGACGACACACGCTTGCGCTCGCCATTGTAGACGAACTTGGAGCCGTCGATTGCGTCGCTGTACTCTCGGTACTCGAACGACGGACCGGCGAGGAACGTCGTGAAGCAGTACACGTACCCGTAGAACTCGAGCAGCGACGGCAGCTTCTGGATCGCAAACTTGCGGCGGGTCTGCTTCACGCGCGTGCGCGTCGCCGAGTCCGTCGGCTTGATCTCGGTCGCAGATGCAACAACACCGTCGTGGTAGTTGAACGCGAAGCTCGTGAGCTTAATGAGCAGCAGCATCTGCGATGCCGTGGCGTCCATGCTCCAGCCCATGTAGTCCACCGTCATGCGGTAGACGTGCAGCGCGGCCATGAACGCCATGTTGGCGCCAAAGACCACGTAGGGCATCGAGCGCACGGGCGCGAACTTGACGAGCGCGTAGGTGACGGCAGCCGAGCCGAACGAGAGCAGCCAGCCCGAGCCGTAGACGAACTGCGCGATCGAGACGCCGACGAGGATGTTGAAGCAGTGCTTGGCCACGGCGGACGGCAGGCGGCGCAGCAGCCACGCGCACGGGTACGAGAGGAAGAGGCAGATCGCGAAGCGCAGCTGGTCCATCGGGAAGCCGACCTGCTGTGCGAGCTTGGCGAGCTCGGCGTTGACGTAGCGGAACTCGAGCGGCGTGGCCAGCGCGCCGTAGCGCTCCATGGCCACGCCCCACTGGGCCACCTGCGTCGTGTTCATGGTGGCTGTGTGCTGTGAAGTGGACGAATGGGAAATGGTGGCGGACCGAGTCGGTCAGTCCGTCAGTGAGTGCGTGGTCCAGAAGGATCGGGCCGTTGGGAAGGGCTTCACGGCGGAACGGGGACAGGGAGTTTGGCGAGAGCGAGCGCAGGAACCGCGCGCGACGGCACGAAACCAACAGGATCGACTCGACTGGTGACTGGGGGCATGGGCGCTTTAGAATCCGGTGACCGGCAGGGGAGAGGAGCAGGATGATGTCATTGAACCTGGCCCCGGAGCTTCCCAGTCGGTCGTGACCTGTGGGGGTCGAGCCGAGTCCAGCGTGACACAGCATGTGCGACGTTCGGATTTTTTAAAATATTGATTCATAGAGGTAACAGGTCTATGTAGGTCACACGGTAAAGAGCAGGTTTACGGATGGTCGACAACGTCAAACATCGATAGATAAAGGTTATCGGGTTGTAGCGATGTTGAACTGCCTCTTCTATGGGGGCGAGGCGCATGACATCAGAGCCAACGCTGGTCCTCATCACCAGTGTCACGGGCGGACTGGCAATGTCAAAACACCATCGAGACTCCGGAATTCTAATCTGAGGTGACGAAGGGTGTCGTGAGACACACCACTGGATCAACGGCAGCATGTCGGACAGAGCAAAGCGGCCACTGGATGTGTGCTCCGAGCGACTGGAGGCTGGAGGTGCCATCCAGAGACGTCCAGTACAGTACACACTCGGCGACATGTTCCGTTGGATCCAAACGCCTGGGCGGAGCGACCACCACACACGGCGGACATGACGTCAGCGGCGGATCTGCGTGACGTTTGGATCCGCTCAACCAGAACACGAGTGAGTGTGAGCATTAGTCTCAAAAGAAGGTGAGACGGTGACTTTTTACGATCTCACCACCCTGCCATTTGAACGGATGACTGCCATGTGCGTATTTACGACCAGCGTAATCGTAAGAAGACCACCGGTGAGATCGACTCTTTCTAGTAATCGGTTTGGAGAGGGGGAGCTCCCCACTGAAAGGCGTGGGGAGCTAGCTGCCATCGCCGAGCGCCACGAAGATTCCGGATTCCCCCCGCCATCTCATCTCGGCCTCGCCCCCTCTTCCTCAACCACCGCCACCGCCGCCGCCATGGCCACCGCCGTGTTCATGGACCACGTGGAGACGCTGCTCACGCAGCTGCAGCCGTTTGCGGATGCCGTCACGCCGCTGCGCTTCGACTACTTCAACGCGCAGGTTGACGAGCTCTCGGGCGCGCTCGGCATCGCGAGCGACCAGGTGCGCTACGTGCTCTGCCTCTTCGCCGCGTACCCGCTCGCGGTCGTCTACAAGCTGCTGCCGTCGGCCTCGCTCAAGCACGTCTTCGACATCCTCGTCGGCATCTCGCTCGCGCAGTTCGTGCTCGGCTCGGGCTGGGTCCACTCGTTCGTCTCGTCCTTCCTGACGTACCTGCTCGTCAAATTCGGCCCGCCCAAGTATGCGCCGTACATCGTCTTCCTGTTCAACATGGTGCGTTCGCTCCCCTGTTGCTGGGTGTGGCGAATCGGTACTGATACCTTTGCGTTTGTCCATTAGACCTACATGTCGGCGTCCCACATCTACCGCCTGTACGTGGACTACATGGGCTGGACGCTTGACTTCACCGGCCCGCAGATGCTGCTGGTGATCAAGCTCACCAGCTTTGCGTACAACTACTACGACGGCGTGGTCGACAAGTCGGCCCAGAAGAAGGAGCTCTCGCCGGTACGGTTCCAAGTCCCCCCTCGCTACTTGCAATTGATATATGTGATTGACCACCTTTTTCATGCAGGGTGCTGCCAAGGTCCACGCTGCTCGCCAGAAGCTCGCGATCACGGAGCTTCCGTCCCTTCTTGAGTACTTCGGCTACGTGTACAGCTTCACGACGTTCCTGGCCGGCCCAGCTTTCGAGATCCGCGAGTACCTGGATTCCACGACCGGCAAGAAGTTCCTCTTCAACGGCAAGCCCAAGCAGCCGTCGAGCGTGCTTGCCTCCTTCTCCAAGCTGCTGGTCGGCGCCGTGTTCATGGGCCTGTACGCGCAGGTCGGCCCGCAGTTCCCGCTGTCGAACCTGCACGACCCGAAGATCGCGGCGCTGCCGCTGTTCCACCAGATCAAGGAGCTGTACATCACGCTCATCTTCTGCAAGGCCAAGTACTATTCGGCCTGGAAGATCGCCGAGGGTGCGACTGTGCTTGCCGGCTTCGGCTTTGAAGGCTTCAAGGAGGACGGCACGTCGCGCGGCTGGAACGGCGTGAGCAACATGGACATTGTCGGCTTCGAGTTCGCCCAGAGCGTGCGCGAAGGCTCGCGCGCCTGGAACAAGGGAACCCAGAACTGGCTTGAGCGCTACGTGTACACCCGCACGGGCAACTCGCTGATGGCCACGTACTTCGTCTCGGCTTTCTGGCACGGCTTCTACCCCGGCTACTACTTCTTTTTCATGAGCTGTACGTGAGCTTCTCCCTCCATGTGTATGCTAGTATTTTGGCATGATACTGACCGGTGGTTATCTCCCCCTGCATCGATAGTGCCGCTCGCGACGGCCGTCAACCGCCTCGCCTTCAAGCGTATCCGCCCGTACTTCCTGGAGAAGGATGGCTCGTTTGGCCTCAAGAAGAAGTTCTACGACCTCATCAGCTTTATCGCAACGGCGTTCTGCATGGACTACTTCGTGATGCCGTTCCAGGCCATGTCTCTCGAGAACTCGCTCGCGACGCTCAAGAACACGCACTACGCCGGCCACATTGTCTGCGTCGTGCTGTACGTCGTGTTCTCACTCGTGCCGGCGCCGCGCGCGCCCAAGAAGAAGGAGGCTTAACGCCTCGCTTCGCTTAGCCGCGCATCGCGGAAAGTCAGGCGTGTGTGAAGAAGCCGCGGCCTCTCTCATGTGCCTGAACTTGAAGATGATGCGCAGCTCTCTGTAGGGTAGTGAGTAGTCACAGCTAGAGCACTGAACGGAACCTGGCAGATCACTGCTTGTGAGAATGCATTGAGTGCGACTTAGATATGAATCTTGCAGTTTGCTGGACTCAGCTGCAGATCTACGTAAAGCAAATGCCAAGTGGGTCTTGACCTCAGCGAACGCCGAACTACGCGATGGGCGGATCCTGTGTCGTCGGAGCCTGGCCAGGCTGACCCTCATGGCGAACCTTGCCCGGGACTCGGCGGAGGCGGTGGTCCAGGCAGAGGTCCTTGCGAAGGTCCTTGTGGCGGCCCCTGCGGTGGTCCTTGTGGCGGCCCCTGCGGTGGCCCTGGCGGTGGTCCTTGCGGCGGTCCTTGCGGCGGTCCTTGCGGTGGTCCTTGCGGCGGTCCTGGCGGCGGTCCTTGCGGTGGTCCTTGCGGCGGACCTTGGTTGGGTGGACCCTGGCCTTGCCCTGGACCTGGTGGAGGGCTCTCCGGACACGGCGTTACTGGAGGTGGCGGAGTAGTGGTAGGACACGGCGTGGTCGTGGCTGGAGGCGGAGGAGTCTCCGGACACGGCGTCGTGGTCACTGGAGGTGGCGGAGTAGTGGTAGGACACGGCGTGGTCGTGGGTGGAGGCGGAGGGGTCTCCGGACACGGGGTCGTGGTCACTGGTGGCGCTGGAGTGGTCGTCACCGGACACGGCGTCGTGGTGACCGGAGGCGCAGGCGTGGTCGTCGCGGGGCACGGAGTGGTCGTGACTGGCGGCGCTGGAGTAGTGGTTACTGGACACGGAGTTGTGGTCACTGGGGGTGCGGGTGTCGTGGTGACCGGGCACGGAGTCGTCGTGACGGGAGGAGGAGCCGGCGTCGTGGTGGCTGGGCACGGCGTCGTGGTCACCGGAGGTGCTGGAGTGGTCGTAACAGGACACGGGGTTGTGGTCACCGGAGGCGCTGGTGTGGTTGTCACCGGAGGAGCTGGTGTAGTTGTCACCGGAGGCGCTGGAGTGGTAGTCACCGGAGGTGCTGGTGTGGTAGTCACCGGAGGTGCTGGTGTGGTAGTCACCGGAGGTGCTGGGGTGGTCGTGACTGGGGGCGCGGGCGTGGTGGTCACGGGGGGAGCAGGAGTCGTCGTGACTGGAGGCGGCGGCGGTGGTGGCGGCCGCGTAGTCGTTGGCGGCGGCGGAGGAGGCCGAGTAGTGGTCGGCGGTGGAGGAGGAGGCCGAGTAGTGGTCGGTGGTGGGGGAGGAGGCCGAGTAGTGGTCGGTGGTGGAGGAGGAGGCCGTGTCGTCGTTGGCGGCGGAGGAGGCCTTGTGGTTGTAGGTGGTGGCGGAGGCGGAGGCGGCCGCGTGGTCGTCGGTGGCGGTGGTGGCGGAGGAGGCCGCGTGGGTCGCTGGTTACACGCAAACAGCTCACTGGGCGGCGTCTGGACGACGAACCAGCTCTTGGACACTGTGATCTGCAGCACCTCCTCGATGTCGACGTCGCCTGCGAACGAGCCGACATTGACGACTGGGTCGTTGTAGTAGCCCTCCTCGGACGAGTCGTTCCAGGCCCACGTCGGGCAGGCGACGTCCAGGGGCTTGAGCGCGCCGCACCCGGCGGTCGGGAACACGCACCCCCACGCGCCGCTCGGGATGCGAGCGCACTGCGCGTTCTCCTTGGCGACGCAGCTGCCCCCGCTGAACGACGGCACCACGCCGCGGCAGTCCTTGGCGGCCGTGTCGCCCTTCACGGGGCACGCCCAGCCCGAGGGCAGGACACCGAACCCGGAGCAAATGGCGCCACGCGCCTCAGGGACCTCGTAGGTCGCATCGCGGCATACGCTGACCTGCTTGGCGTCCGTGGCCAACGCGAGCAGCAGCGCCGCCAGCGGCAGCGCGCGCCGCGTGCTCGCAGACCAGACCATGAACACAGAACCGGAGTCTGCGGCTCTTCCAGTCGTTGGTCTCTCACTGAGGGAGAAAACGATACTGGCCACTGCGAGAGGCACTGTCCCCAAACGCAGAGAGCTGCCGACGGACGGGCCGCCTTTCGAACCGCGAGAAGGACGACGCAGGATGCGAGAACGTTTCGAGCGTTGAGGTTGAAGCCGGCGGTGCGACAATCGATGGGTACCAATCTGCAACCTTTCTAACCGTATACAAGGGTGATGATGGATCTCACACTTGGACGAGAAGTGGTACTTAATGAGGCGATGCGTACCTATGTAAATGAATACTTGTTGAGTTTGAGCACGTTGGGCGATTGTTTTGCGTTGGGTTGAGCAGGCACGTCGCTCAGCGTGGCGCCAGTTGCGCGGCTGAGTACTCCCAGCCACATTCGTGGCCACGCGGGCCCGACGCCGACCTCTTGCAGGCATCACTGTATGTAGCCAGGATTGCGCTAAAGCGCGGTGAGAGAAGGCGTGAGAGATACTGTACTGAGGTATCATCATGGTGGAGGAGGCGAGAGATTCCAGTCCCGCCGCGTCTCTCGTGGCTGAGGATGCAATGCGAGAGTTGTGGAAGCCTCGGTGACGATTGGGTGAACAAGGATGTACTGTATGCGCTGTATGAGCACTTTGATGCATCAGCTGCCAGCATCAGTTTTGCACGAGGCGTCCACTGTGTTGCTGTGGGTCTTCCGCAACTTCTCAGTCCGCCTCATCGTGAAGCGACGCAAGCGCACCATATTATTCCCGCCGCCACATCTCTCGGGTGGGTGTGGAGCCGACGAGTGAGAAAAGACGCTGAAGGCACGCGCACAGGTTGCACAGGTTGGCCAAATGCAAGTACAGTACTCTATCAACCCCCGGGCTGAGTGCGAATTGACGCGGGCCGTCTTCGCTGCTCGAGAGACTGCGATGACGAGGTGTCCGTGGACGGAGCGCGCATATGACGGAGACGTTGGTGGCTGTACAACCGGCGAGGAAACCCGGGCGTGTGAAAACTGCTCCCAATTCAGCTGGGCTCCGGAAGGGGTTGAATGGAGCTTGCTTGCTGAAGAAGAGGAAGTGTCCAGAACATAGAACCGTGCGGTGTTTAGTTGGGGAACATGGCCTGGCGCGGTCTCGAAGTGGCCGGTACGAACCGCACTAGATCGATCCTCAGGAAATACAAAAGGAATGAAGCCGTACCGCTCATCCGGCACCTCAAGAACCACATATCGCGACGGCAACGGAAAACAAATGTGTGGATTACGAAGAATCGCAGGGGTCCCCCCGCCGCGTCCGCTGACGCGCGTGCTCCCGGGCACGTCAACCGCCAGGAAGACTCATGCCGCTCCTGTTTAGCCGAACACGTGCTGCTTATTGCGTGTGTTTAAGCCGTGCGCAAGATGATGTGGACGCCGCTGTCCGTGTCCACGACACCGCTGAGCTCGCCAACCTTGAGCGCAAACCTGAGGGAGGATTGTGGATGCATCGCACACGTCAATTCCGAGAACCAAAGACAGCGAGGCAGAGACATCCCCCAACTACGTACGTCGCGTCCTCGAAGGGCTTCTGCATCATGCCGCGTCCAAAGTAGCCGAGGTCGCCGCCGCGCGTGCCGCTGTTGCAGTCGCTGTAGCTCACCGCGAGCTCGTCGAAGCGCGCCTGGCCCGACACGATCTGGTCGCGGTAGGCTGCATGGCGGAAGAGAGCACTGTCAGCGATCGCAGGACATCCATCGTGCGCGACAATAACCGTCACGCACTGAGCAGCAGCTTGAGCGCTTCGTCCTTGGAGCGCGTGATGTTGTCCGAAAGACGCGACGCTGTTCGCGCAGGGGATACGCCCCATTCGTTAGACGCACATCATCCTCCGTATCGCCGTCAGATCCCCCCACGCACCCGGGCGGCGCGAGCCGCTATGCTTGACGAGAAGGTGCGACGCGCGCACTTGGTCCATTTAGCCTCGGGGTCGGAAGATTCGATTTCCAGGTGTGGACTGATCATGGTGATCATGAGGGGGATAGCCTCCTCCAGACTTCCCGGTAGTCATTTTACCCAAAACGATACCGGCTTCGTACCGGTTCTATGATGGTGGTTCGCTTGCGTTCCGGATCATCACTCTGGAGCCCCAGCTTTAGCTCACAAGGGCCTTCCTGTGGCAGGTAGATCATCACCGACGTCAGCGGCGGTCATCATCCGACTTCCCTGCACCCGTGCACACGCAACCCAAGGAGATGTGGTCGCGCGACTTCCTGCGCGTGCTCCACGGCGCCGGCAAAGTCGTCGAGCAGGCCGCCAAGCTGCAGGTGCCCGAGCTCAGCGAGCGGTCCACGCAGCTCGCGCGCCACGCCAACGAACTCGCGCGGATCCTGCCGTACCTCGTGGACAACGCCGGCCACGCCGCTGGCGCGGCCGTAGCGTCGCCGGCGCCAGAGGCTACTGAGACTCAGACTGCGGCAACGGCGATGCATGACCTGCACCCTGCGACCCACACACCGACGGCGGCGCCCGCCACGTCGTCACCGCTCGTCCATGACCACGTGAGCAAGGAGTTCGGGAAGAAGCACAATGCGGCATGGGAGTCGCCGTTCGCGGAGCTGGATGCGCAGAAGCAGCAGCAGCAGCAGTCGGAGCGCGCGCATGTGACCAATGTCCAGACGGTCCAATCGGTGCTCCATGAGCAGGCGCGAACGGCGGGCGTCAATGCTGGAACACCTGCGGCCAAGCCGAAGACGGAACAGAAGACGCAGCCGTTCGATACGTACACTGGACCGGCGGCCGCTGGCACGTTGTCATCAGTGGATCCACACAGCTCGCACCCGGCGTGGAAGGAGCGCCACGTGCCGTCGTCCCCGATCTCGCGCATCCTGGGCTTTGGCAGCCTTGCGGCGAAGTTGGCGGTGGGCACAGCTACCGAGATCGTGCGCACGGGCGGCAAGGGCGGTACGCGCCAGGCGCTGATCTCCGACTCCAACACCGAGCGCCTCGTGGACGCGCTCTGCACCATGCGTGGAGCGGCGCTGAAGCTCGGCCAGATGCTCAGCATTCAGGACGAGAACCTGATCTCCCCCAAGCTCGCCGAGGCACTCGATCGTGTGCGACAAAAGTACGTATGGCTGAGAGCGGACATGATTGATGGTAAGGTGACTAACCGGTATGTGCTTGTGTGTGTCTCTGCAGCGCGCATGTGATGCCGCGGGACCAACTGCACGCGCAGCTCGCATCCGAACTGGGCAGCGACTGGCGCGACAAGTTTGAGGAGTTTGACGACGTGCCGATTGCCGCGGCCTCGATTGGCCAGGTGCACCGCGCGACGCTCGCGACGGGTGAGCGAGTGGCCGTCAAGATCCAGTACCCTGGCGTCGCCGACAGCATTGAGAGCGACCTCACTAACCTGAAGCGAATCGTCACGTACACCAACATTCTGCCCAGGGGACTGTACATTGACGAGATCATCCGCGTGGGTCAGGAGGAGCTCACGGCCGAGTGCAACTACGCGCAGGAGGCCGAGAACCAGGAGCGCTTCCGCCGGCTTATCCACGACATGGGCATGGACGACCGTTTCGTCGTGCCCAAGGTGCACCGCGACGTGAGCACGGCACGCATCCTCACGACCGAGCTCATCTCGGGCGTCGCGATCGACAAGTGCGTCAACCTGCCGCAGGAGCTGCGCGACTCGATTGGCCGCCGCATCCTTGAGCTCACGGTGCGCGAGCTCTTCGACTGGCGCTTCATGCAGACGGACCCGAATTGGAGCAACTTCATGTACAACTCGGCGACCGACAAGATTGGCCTAGTGGACTTTGGTGCCGCGCGCGAGTACCCCAAGGCCTTTGTGGACGAGTACTTCAAGGTCGTGTGGGCCGCCGCGAACAACGACGAGAAGACCTTGCTCGACTGCTCGGTCAAGATGAAGTTCCTTACGGGTGACGAGTCGCCGGCCATGCTGCGCGCGCACACGGCCGCGGGCATGGTCGTGGGCGAGCCCTTCCGCTCGCACGAGCCGTTCAACTTTTATGAGAGCCAGCTCACGAAGCGACTCGCGCAGTACACGGAGACCTTCATGGACAGCCGCCTCACGGCGCCGCCGCAGGAGGCGTACTCGCTGCACCGCAAGCTCGCCGGCTCGTTCCTCATGTGCATCAAGCTCAAGGCACGTGTGCCCTGCCGCGACGTGCTCGAGGACGTGCACCGCAAGTACACGGCCAACCAGACCCAAGCGTAAAGCGACCCCGTCGGCACTGATAGAAAAAAGAGCTCTCAACCCGAACGCAAAAAGAATCACAGAAAATGGAAGACTGAAAATACTGGTACGATTGATTTGTGGTAGTTGTACATGAACAAAAATGTGGTGCGGGTGCGTCTATGGGGTGGCTTGTAGGTTCGTTGGTCTATGGTGGCGTGTATGGCGGCGGGCTCCGTGGAGCTGGCCGAATAGATAGATAGGTTGGTTGGAAGAGAGCTTCAAGCTTTTAGCGGAAGAGGCCGATCATGGCGGCGTACTGGCAGATGAAGCGCATGAAGCGGTCGCGGCTCTCGCGCAGGTGGTCCTGCATCTCGACGAGCGCAAAGTGGTCGTAGTGGTGCTGGCACAGGTGCTTCATCATGGCGATCATCTGCTGGCACATCTCGCGCACCTGGCGCTCCGTGAGGTCCTCGGTCGAGGCCAGCTTCTCCTCGATGGCCGCGAGCTGGCGCGCGAACGCGCGCACCTGGCTCGGGTCGCACGCGAGGTCGCGGCAGAGGTCCGCGGCCACGGCCACGAGCAGCTCGAGCTCCTCGCGCAGCAGCGTGGCCTCCTCGAGCATCTCCTCGTACTCGAGCTCGGTGAACGTGCGGCAGCGCTTGTGGCCCTTGGCGGCCGTCGGCGGGTCCACGATGATCTTGCGCTTGCGCGACGGCGTGGCCGCGGGCGAGACGCTCAGGACGGTCGTGAGCGAGGCCATGGTGGGGCTGTGGCTGTGGCTGGTGGATGTGGGGATCGTAGTGGGGCGGAGGCGCGGCGTGAGCAGCGGATGCGGCAGCGTCGTCTGCGAGGCGAGCGGACCGCTAGTGGTGGAGGTGGCTAGTTTGGTTGTGGACGACGATGAGGTCGCTGTTGTTGGCCCATGGCGGCCGAGCGTCACCATCATGGTGTGGCTGGTGGTGTTGGGAGTCGGAGGCGAGTGAAAAAATGAAAAGTCGCGTTGGGAAAAAACTGGGGGGAAACGTTGGCGACACCTGGAGCCTGCGTTCTTGGTGCTGGACGTGGAATCCTGCGCTCTGATTGGCCGACTGAAAAAATCGCCTGGGATTTGTCTGGATTCTCCCCGCTTCCTCGGCGGGCCCCGAAATTTTTGACAGCCCTAGCCCGTTCTCAAGGATGGAACCCAAAAACTACCAACTCTGGTGCAAAACAAGCAGGAAGAGTGTGGGTTTTCTCAGCGAGATAATCCGAAGATCTGTGAAGAGATGCCCAGACATGAGTAGGTATTGTGGTGCGTGTAGACGCAGTGTCATGTTTCTCTTCGTTTTCTCGTCTCCTCCAAGAGCGTGCGAGCCATACCGTAAAAGTGCCTGCAGTCCAACTGCATCCAGGTTGCTCCACTTTAGCACCACGCACGAACCCATGTGTGGGAAACAAAACCAGATTTTTTTGGCCACCAACACTCGCGATCCTGTCGCACTGCGTTACACCCACAGCGCCCAAAACACCAAGTTTTCTTCCGTCCTCCAAGATCAGCAATTTTGTTCGGGTACTATGTATTCACGCCGCCAAGTGGCAGCACGCCACCTCGTCTTCGGTGGTCAACACGAGAAAATCTCTTCGTCTGTTGTTGTTAGTATGCCTTCCATGTGAGCGCAGCGTACCACTGAACGTACTTGACAGCACGCAGCCAAGCAGAAAGCAATGCATTTCCATGCACACAGATTCTCCCCATCCGATGCACACACGCGTTTGGCTTGGCTTTCTGTGTGAGTCCTTGATTCGGCGTAAACGGGAAAACGACTTGCCCCGCTGATTATTTTCCTCGCATCGTATCTTCGTCGCCACTCCCACTGTTGAGTCGTGGGTGAAAATGGCTTCACTGTCCAACCGCAAACTTTCTCAGAGGGCGCGACTGGGGCGCGAGCATACCCATCCCACGCCACTCACCATCCCAATGCGCGCGAGTGTCTCCCATCCGAGGCCAAGCCAGCGCCAAATGTCTCCACGTCTCGTGCGCGTCAGCGACAACAACGCGTAATTGCCATGCAGAATTTCCACGTGACGACAGCCACTTGCGAATCTATGATGTCAGAACCAAGCGAAGCGGAGGATGAAAAATCTCCACTCGGGGCTGCCGGGGAACGCGAGACGGGAAATGAAAGAGCCGTCTCTCCGTGAGCACCACCAGGGTGTTGAAGGTCTACTCCCGCTTCCTTATGGTACCGGTACTGGTACTGGTGTATGACAGTCTATTCCCACACCTTCAGGGCACCCGGAAAAAAGCGGCCGGGGCGTTTGAATTTTTCACCGGCCGGACTTCTATCTCGTATAGCCCTTTCTTCTCAAGGCTGCCGCTTCTTCGGTTGCTTGACCTTGCGCGTCACGAGTGGTTTGCCCTGGAGCAGGCTCTCGAGCGCCTTGCGGTTCGTACACGTGCCGTTCGAAAGGTCGAGCGAAAAATTCCTGGCTCCGACTTTAAACTTGTACTTGTCCGGGGAGCTCTGCTCAAGGAGCTGGACGTCTGCGGGAACCACGCAAGAACAGTCCGGTCAGGTTCAGCGGCGTCAAAAACGGCGCGAGCCAACGACTATCTGCGCCACATACCTTCGAGCGATACGTAGAGCGCATACTTCTCCAGCGCGCCTTGCACGGTAAGACGCACAAACTCGTCTACACGCATTCCATCCGAGAGAGTACCAACAATCAGCACGGCTCGGCTGGGTCCATATTGGAGACCGTTCTACAGCGCACCTTTCTCGCCAAAATTTCTGCATGACGCAATGTCGGTGACGATTTTGTCGCACATCAGCTTGGCGCCGAAGAACACGCATGCCGACGCGCTCGCGATCGAGCCACTGGTCGCCCACACCTATGGAAGCACACGCGGAACCCACTCAGCGGGATTGTATACTATACGTCAAGGATGGGGCCACCAGTGCTTCACCTCGTAGATGTTGGCTGCCGCGTCGGCCTCGTAAATGAGCTTCCCGGCAAACAGGAACGTGCAGTACATCTGCATCGCAGTGCCTCGGCCGACCCACCGCATGAGCGTGTTGTCGGCATTCTCCACGATCGGCGTCTCCAGAATCCGGTTCTTCTCTAGCGGCTTGGTATTCCTATTCAATCCAACAGCACAGCTCGATCAGGACGCTGCATGCCCGAGGCGGCGAGAGAGAGCGTGATCCGTACTTTGGCGCGGGGCGGAAGCTGATGTGGCGCGCGCTCGCGGCCGCCGCGACGCTCCGAAGCGGCGACGGGCGGCGTGCGATCACCAGCAGCGGGGTGACGGAGCGATGCAGCGACGTCGCGCGCGCCGCCGTCGCCAGGGCGACCCGCATACTGGTCACCGAGCTCATCATTGCTGGTGTGGCCCAGCTTTGTTGGTGTTCTGGTGGGAATTGTGTTGGAGAAATGCAGCACTTTACAGCCAATCACCGCGTAAACCATATCCATGGTAAACGCCGTAAATAGGACAGGTGCCGACTTCAACACCTCTCAAACCGAATGCTTTCCCAACGGGTTTGCAGTTTCGCACCCGTTCCTGGCAAGAGAGGTTACGTTGGGAACACTCAAGCGTAACCCACAACTGCGGCAACCAAGGCGACGAGAAGAGACCAGCGCCCATGAAGCGCGTCGCCGCGACGTCCGCGTACGTGCGGTCGTGGCTGCCGTCCGTGTGGAAGCGCGCGCTGCAGCGGCTGCTGCACTTTCTGCTGCGCCTCTCGATGTTCCCGCGGCGCCTGCTCATGCTCGAAGGCGGCGGCGCGGCGGCCGCAACTGCCTCGCTCTCGGCAGGCGACAGGCGGCGCTGGCTGCGCGTCACGGCGCCTGACGAGACGCCCGTGACGTCCAGTGCCGATGGACACGACGGTGTGCGCGACGCAGGTGATGAGGACGCGCTGTTCTTTGCCGCAGCTGACGACGCGGCCCACGCGGCCGCAAGCACGCGCCGCGGACTCTCCAACACGGGCAACACGTGCTTCGTGAACGCCGTGGTGCAGTGCCTACTTGCGATCCCGGGCTTTGTTGAGCGCCTGGAGGACGAAGTGATGCGCGTGGTGGCTTGGCACGAGGACGAAGAGCGGGCGGATACCACAAGCGATTCGCGGGAGAAGCGTCGCCACGAGACTCAACTGAAGCTAGCGCTGACACTGTTGGACTTACTCAAGGGCTTGGTGCCAGAGGAGACGCAAGCTGATGAACAGATCGCCGCGCAGGAAAGCGGGTCGGGCTGCTTGAACGGATCTGCGCATCGCGATGATAAGAGTAGAATGGACGGTTCGCTCCGTTGTGCTGAGGAGAATGCGAAGAATGCGGAGACACGCAAAGTGTCTGGCAAGAAGCGCAAGCGGCCGATGAAGATGCATCCGGGCGATTATAGTGCCACGGCAACTTCCAAGCGGCTCAAGTACTTCCTCCAGGCGGCAAGCAAGTGCTCCGACTTGGTCGCAGCAGAGGCGAGGCGCCAAGACCAACAGGACGCCGAAGAGCTGCTCTTATTCCTCTTGGATTCATTTCACGAGCTGCTTAAACACACGCTGCCGTCACCTCCAGAACGGAACAACCCGAACGAAGTGATTGATGTCGATGACGAAAGCGCTCACAAGACGGTCAACCTAATCGAGCTTAACCGGCTCGTCAAGCTCGAGAACGAATGCCTTCAAAACCTGAAAAAGTGCGTCGTGACCGACCCGGGCACGTACAACACCACCGTGGGTACGTAGTGTCGTCTTTCATTGTTGCCTATGAGAGATCTGGCTGTCTAACGAATCACTGTGACTCGTGACTTTAGCTTTCCTCGGAGATGTGCGCTGGCACCGCTACCTGAAGGAAAACTCATCGTTCATCACGGATATGTTTACCGGCCAGATCGTGCGCGGGTCTCAGTGCTGCAGCTGCGCGAATCTCACGTGCCTCCACCAAGAGTTTCGGTGCGTCGATCGTAGAATATCGTGGCAACTGTTTGGAGAGCGGACTTGCTAAATCCAGTTATGTGTTTGTCAGGGTGCTCTCGCTTAGTGTTGACAGCTCTCAAGCGTCACAGACACTTGAGCACTGCTTGGAGACTCACCGAGGGCTGGAGGATCTGGTCGCTGATAACAAGGTCTTTTGCGACGGCCACTGCCAGGATAAGACGAGTAGGCGCACACAAGTGCTGCTACAGCGAGTACCCCCGGCACTTGTGATTCAGTTGCAGCGTTTCAAGCAAACGGGTTGGCAGACGAGTGCCGAGAAGATCGGATGCAGCGTCGAATTCCCGATTGACGAGCCGTTAGACCTCACGGTCAACATGTTCCTGCGTGACCCGACGCAGCCTGTGCAGTACAAACTCCAAGCCGTGTGCGCTCACCTCGGCAGCTCGCTGAATGCTGGGCACTACATTTCTTACGCGCGTGACACCTCCGAGCACGATGGAGGAATTGCATCGTCTCCAGACTCCAACCAACCACGAGTGAGCGATCGGTGGAATAAGTTTGACGACGATTATGTGACGACTCTGGACGCAGCCACGCTGCGTAGCGAGACGCAGAACACTGCGTACATGCTCTTTTACACCCTCGTGGGCCCGATCGGAAAAGACGCGGAAGTAGAGCCGCCAGCGCAGAACCAGGAGGAGAGCGAGTTGGAAAGCACTCTTGTTGAAGGAGAGGATGACGATATATGACCGTTAGAAAGTAGCATCAACTAAAGTACACGATAGCGATGCGATTTTGCGAAGCGGTCGTGGCGCTCCACGGCGAACACATACATGGTCGAGTGAAGGTGCTACCATCTACGAGGCCGACGTGTAGAAGTGGTACTTGTGGTAGTAGTCCAGGATGCCGACCGAGACGAGTCGGAAGAACTTGCCGAACACAGGCACGTAGTCGGTGACGCCGCACAGCGTCTCGGTCGCAGGCTTGGTGACCGACGCGTACACAGGGTCGCGCAGCAAGTAGAGCAGCATGGCCATCTACAAGAAAACAGAGAAGTCCGATCGCGTGAGCATGACGTACGGCGACGCCTGTTGAGTGCGAGGTTTTGTTTTGGTACGGACCTTTCGGGAGGCGAGTTCGTCCTGCGCCTTTTTCGCCTGAATACCCTTGACAGACGACGAAAGCCCGCTCTTCTCAAATGACGAAGCCGACAGCACGAAGCTGGTTGTTACAGCAAACAATATGAGTAAGAAGGGTCACGTAGAGGAAGGTGGCTGCCGTCAACGTACCCAGACGACTCCATGAGAATTGAGACGACGGCCGGGAGCCACGACTCCTCGCCCTTGCGCTGGTGCAGCAGGGCGTACGCCACTGGACGGAAGATGTGGAGCAGCTCACCGCCGAGGAGCAGCTGCTCACGGCGGACCTCGGTGGCCGAAAACGTCGGGTCCTACGGCATATGTAGTGTCGTTAGCATATCCACTGCGCTCAACATGCAAAGCGGGTGGATGGTACACATACGTCAAACGAAAGAGTGGTCGGGCCGGCCGGAACATCGCTTGTCTGTTCCGTGACGTCGTCGACGGTCTCTGCGGACAATCGGATGGGATGTTAGCGATCCGACAAGACGTCTACGGAAAGAATAACAGACACAGGAGATGCACGTACTCGTCTTGTTGGCGCCGAAGACCTTGCCGGTGCGCGAGCCCGGCTTTTGGCTCGACTTGGAGAAGCGAGCAAACGGCGACTTCTTCGTGCCCGGCGGGTGGATCGTCTTGTACTTGCCGGCTCCGACGAGCAGACCGCGGCGCTGCTGGAACAGGAGCAGCACCTTGCACACGCTCTTGAACAGTTCAATCCACACAATCTGCAGAGCACGGAGAACGAGTCAGCGATCGAAATTCCGTCGCGCGTGTCCACGTGGGAGGTCTTACCAATCGCCAGCGCGATACTTCGCCGCCAAACTTGCGTGCCGTAACTTCCGCGAGCACCTGGACGTGCGAGACGACCGTGAGCGGCACGCGCACCAAGCGGGTAAACCTATAGGACACACAACAACTCCAACCCATCAATAAACTGACGCACATGCTGCCAACCACAAGGTGACGTACGCATCGCCCTGGACGGTCTTGGGCGCGTTCTTGTAGATGATGTAGTCGTGAAGCAGACCAAGCAAGCCGACCATCGCGTAACCCGACTGCGTCGCGACCTCGGGGTCACGGTAGTTCTTGGGCACGATCTGGGGCACGACGTACAAAGCCGTCTCAATGTTGCGCGCGACGCTCGTGCGCGAGAGCACAAAGTGCTCGTAGCGCGCAAACAGACCGGCGTTGGGCGCGAGCGCCGGCACCGCGGCGGGCTCAGTCGCAGCGGCCGGCTCCGGCTCGAGCTCCGGTGTCGTCGTGGGCGCCACAGGCGTCGGGGCCGGCGTCGGGGTCGGGGCCGGGGTGGGCTCCGCCGCGGGCGCGGGCGTCGGCGCCGGCGGCATGATCTCGGGCGTCTCGGTCTCGGCGGCCGCGGCCTCGCCGGCCTTCTTCTTGTGGTGGTGGTTGCCGTGTGCGTGCGCCATCGTCGTCGTGTGTGCTCTGCGCGCGCTGCTTCTGAAGATGTCAAATGCCTCCCAGCGAGAAGCGTCTTCCCCTGTGTGCCAAACGGACCGCCAGAGTTTAGGAGCTGCTCGGCCGATCTCAAGAGCTCCTGGAAAACCGGAACAGAACGCTTACGTATCATCATCTGGGTGATGCGCCCCGCCCCGCAGCTTCAAGTCCCTCGTTGAACAAAACGGGACCGCGGACTTTTTCGGGACATGTCCCTCGTTTGGATTTTATCCGGATAATCCGATTGGGGCGGGAAATCCAGGGATCGCGGAAACATGGAAGCCAAGGTGGCTGTGCGCGTGGTCCTGGAGTACGCGGCGGCGGCGCCCGACGGCGTCGTGGGGATCGTCGGCTTCGTCGCCGGCAGAGCCAACGTGTCGAGGTTGCGCGCGGAGGCGCGGCTCGTGGGGGTCACGGTGGGCGCCAGCGCCGCCGCGCGGGACGACGGCGACCAAGACGAGGAGGACGAGCACGCAGTCGTGGTGCAGCTTTCGCTGCCTGAGATCACTCTTGGCGTGAGCCACGGATACCTCAGGGTCGTAGCGGATGAGGCAGACGACACGGGCGCAGCGCAGGTGGTCGACGCAGTGGTACGCATCGCGGACGGAGCCCAAGACGAACCGCTGCTGAGCAGAATGGGTGCGTACGTGGGACTTGCCGCACTGTTTGTGGGGTTGTGACTGAACGGGCGACCGCCTTTCATCATGCCAGCAGATGCGCTCGCGCTGCTGCGTGTTCGCGTGTTTGTGGACCTGTGGAAACGCGGCCATTTCGTGGCGTTCGGATCCAAGTTCGGCGTGGACTTCCTGCTATACGAAGGTAAACAGTGCTGGCAAAGAAGATACTCTTGGGTCTCCTCGCTCTATCGAATCTCACGACTGACTCGTCGATGGATCCCTATGTGTACAGCTGACCCCTCGTCGTGTCATTCATTCGCGATGGTCGTGGTGAAGGACTACGCAGCAAGTTTCGCGACAGTCGACATCGTGTCCCATTGCCGTGTCGCAAAGATGGTCAAGAAACAGTTCCTGCTCGCGAGCCAACATAACGGGCAGATTGTGTATTTGTCGTTGGACCACGCGGTTCTCGCTGCTGCACGGCCTGAGCGACGCTGAATCAAGCATGCGGCGAGTGTGGCTGTGACCCCTTCGGCTCGACTTCGTTGCTGCGAAGCTTCTGCGCGATGCGCACGAGCGCGTCCGAGTCGGCTGGAATATCGTTCTGACGGAGGTCCAGTGCGACCACCACCGAGTTCTGCTGCAGGCCCTGCAGAAGAGTTTCCGCGTCCGACTCGGATAAGGAGTTGCCGCTCAAGTCGATAGATCGCAACGCACATTGTGGGTCGGCGATGATCTCTGCCAACGCATCTGCCGTCTCTTTTCCGAGAGTGTTGTTGCTCAAGTTCAGCGTGGTCAGCGATCGGTGTTCTGTCAAGCCCTCCAGTAGCATGCGTCCACCTTCATCGGTCAGGCGATTCAGTCGCATGTTCAGATCGACAAGACTGGTGTTGTACTTCAACCCGCGGCTGAGGTACCGACCTCCTTCAGCGTGGATCTGGTTGTCGCACAAGCTCAGACTGGTGATGACACTATCGGGACCAAGCAGCTTGGCAAGCAGGCGCGCGCCATGGTTGGTGATTTTGTTGTGAGAAAGATCGAGAGACGTGATCGTGTTGTTCTTGATCAGTCCGGTCATAATCATGCGAAGCAAGTCGTCGTCGAGCAGGTTGCTGGGCAGCCACAATGTCGTCAATGTCTTCGTATTCTTGACGATGTGTGAAAGATTGGTCGCGTCCGAGATCTTCATGCCGAACAGCATGCGCTCGTACTTCATGCCGATTTGCGTGACACCGTACGTGAGCTTGAGCCTCGTAAGGTTCTTCAGGTGGGAGCAAACCTCATTAAGATCCAAATGGGACAGAAGTTGGTCGATGTCGAGCGTAAAGATGTACTCCTGACAGGCCTTCACGATGTCGATCAAGTGATCACTGTCGTCGGCCCCGGCATCGAACCCTTCAAGGGTATCCTTCAGATACTTCTCCAGGAAAAGCTGCTTCCACGAGAGCCCGTGCTCGTTGATCTGGAGATTTTTCCAGGCGCTCTTGCTCATGCAGCATCGCTTCCAGTAGTTCTCATCTGAGATGTTCGGTGCAGAGACGCAGACATCCATGTCCAGCGGCAGACGCGCCATGACATCCGGAAGGAACTTGCGAGGGACGCTGTGAATTTTCGGCTCCTGTCGAAAGCGGTCGGAGATCAACTTGAGACACATCACGACGAGCGACGGGATCGGCGAGGCGGCAGGGCGAGACAGCTCAGCGCTCTCACCATGATAGTGGCTTCCGACGGTTCGCGTGCGATACTTCCTCACTTGATCAGAGAGCGAGCTCACGGCTGTTGTGGATCCGACAGTTGTTGACGAGACCATGTTGGCGCCAGCGCAGGCGACGCGGGGGAGAATGAAGCCGGTAGTGGGCGACGCGGGATCCAACGGGAGTCTTCGTGCCGCTCGGCCGTACGAAGATATCGCATTCTCCGAGGAGACGCACAGGAACAGTCACAAAGCGGCGGTTGAAGTGGGGTTTTGCAAAATACGGTGGAAGTCACGATCAGCTCGGCATGCGACGCGGTAGCATCACTGACCACCAGATTGAATTGGGGTTGACCAAAGGCTAATGCATCACCTCTCTCAGCTTGGTTCCAGTAGATCGTCATCTCCCACACAAGACGATGAGGGTGAATATGCGACCCGGTGCTTAACGAAGCTCTGCACGCCATCTGAACGAACCTCATTGTGCAAGTGGCTGGCCAGGGAGCAGATCGGCAGCTTACGCAACGAAGATGAAGCTCAGCATTCTCTCCATTGGCGCGGTGGCGCTCGCTTCGGCAGTGGCCGGAACTACCAGTCAAGGAGTAGCTTTCCCGATGACCGACACCAACGGAGGTACGCTAGAAGAGAATGCCCATTCAGTGCGACTGGTTTGGCAACTCACCATTACCTTTTATTTGGGCCGTTGTCGTAGGGCCCCACCTGCGCGCGCTGGAGGAAGCAAAGCCCACTGTGGAGAGTGCGGGCGCTGGGCCACAGCCGCCCGGCGCTGGACCGCCCGCGCTCGAAGCGCTCCCGCGTGCCGACGCGACCAAGGGCGAGATGGAGCAGTTTCATGGTGGTTGGGGCTGCTACCCTGGTGCTTGGAACTGGCCGCAATGCCGCTGGGGAGGAAGCTGGGGCTGCTACCCGGGCTCATGGGGTTGGTCTAGTTGCCGCTGGCAGCATCGTTGCCAGCCGGGCTCGTGGTACTGGCCTCGCTGCCGCTACTGGTAAGCAGTGAAGAGACTCCGCGAGTACTGGACGGGCACTGCTGAAGGGACAAGTACGAGAAGGCAAAAGCGTGTGAGTGATTATGCATATGCATTAGGAAGATCGGAGGATCTGCTGCGCATTGTTGCGGTGGTAACGGTAGCCTAGCAGTCAATGAAACCCTGTATGTTGCACCCCAGATTGGTTTGAGCTTACTTGGAGAACTTGAGCAGTTCAATTTCGAACTTGAGCTCAGAGTTGGGCAAAATCGTACACAAGAAATCAACGTTAAGGAAACCAGGGGCGGCGTTGCTCCAATGAAGACAGCCAAAGGAAACAAGGATGCGGCTGAAAAAGGATATCCCCACGCCGGGAAGCCTGACTCGCCGTACGCGTAGTCGGGGGAGCACGTGATCTCGGCTTTCTCGCCGAGCTCCATCGCGATGACCGACTCGTCCCATCCCTTGATCACTTGCCCCAGGCCCACTTTGAACGAGAAAGGCGTTTGGCCCTTGTCCTTGGTGCTGCGATTGTGTCCCCAGGAGGCGTCAAAAATGTACACCCAAGAGTCCATTGCGCAGATTCCAACCGCACCTCCAGAACGGCTGCTTCAGGTCGCCGTTCTTGCCGTAGCCAGTGCAGTGCACGGTCACGGTGTCTCCTTTCTGAGGCGTCTTGCCCTTCTCGCCCGGCGTGATCTTGATTCTGTCCACGCCCATGCTTGGTCGATGCTCGGCTCTGGAATTTGGAATCTTGATCCAGCGCCTTTTGATGATCCCCTCGCCATGAGAATCAGATTGCCAGGAGGGGAGGAGCTCCCTGACTCAGACAGACAGGAAGAAAACAAAAAAAAACATGGGTCCATCCCAGCGGGAATCCGGCGTTGTAAACCGTTATTTTCCGCCGACACATCTCATGGAGCGCAATTTAACCGGTTTTTTTCGAGGAAACTTTCGAGCCCGTCTTGTCAAACCGTGCTTGGGGCACAAAGCACCAACACGGGGAACACTAACTGCCTCGGCCTCCATGACGCGGCCCAGCAGCAGCGCCGCGCTGCGCCTGCGCTCGCTCGAGGCCTGGGCCACGGGCCGGCTTGAGGCCATGGGCGTCGACGGCGTCTTCGCGCCGTACGTGATCGGCATGCTCGGCGACGCGCGCGCGCCCGGCGACGACGACGACGGCGACGAGGAGGTCAAGTTCAGCGTCCACCAGGTGCTCATGGGCTGGCTGTCGCCCGAAGACGAGGTGCGTACGCAAGGCGATTTTCTGTAGATAGTGGTAAAGTCTGTGGTAACCGATGCGGCGTTTGTGGGCGTAGGAGACCGCGATGGAGTTTGTGGAGGACCTGCTCAAGTTCCACCGGAACCCGTCGCTCGTGCCGGCGGAGCACGTGGGCGCGCGCGACGGCGGCTTTGGCGACGACGCGCTCCTGTCGCTGGACGAGGGCGAGCTCAAGGCGTCGGCGCCGCTGTTTGTGCCTGTGCGTCGACGCGTGTGCTTGGACGGAGCTGGGTAGGTTAAAGTTGGCTGACTGTGGTGGACACTGCCGACAGCACTACGAAGAGAGTCTCTCGGGTCCGCTGAGCAGCGGCGCGTCGACCGAAGGCGGCGGCGAGTACGACCACGGCGAGGACGCCGACGCGGCGGCGGTGGTCGACGTGATGCAGGACGAAGAGACATTCTTCTGGTCGGTCGCGTTTGACGTGAGTCCATTTTGTTGCGGCTGCCCAAGCACTCCCCGTGGATGTGGACTTGACTAAGTGGATGTGTCGTCGTGCGCTAGCTGGTGGGCCACCTACAGCTCAAGTTCCCGGAGATCGACCCGACGCGCCTGTGCGACCTGCTCAAGCTCGCGGAGCTGGATGTGGACACGGCCCACGCCGTTCTCAAGGCCACGCTCGAGAAGGAGACCACGGGCATCACGCAAGTGTGCCGCCACTACCTGGCGGGCGACTGCCGCCGCGCTGATTGCATGGTAGGGCAGTCCTTTTACGCCCTGAATCATCGAGAACCGACCAGTCCCTGACGTTGCTTTCTGTCTCCTGGTGCCCAGTTTGTGCATGACACGCACGCGGTCACTTGTCGCTTCTGGCTGCGCGGCATGTGCATGCAAGCAGACAACTGCGTCTTCGCGCACGACTTTGCCGAGTTCTACGCGCTCGACCACGCGGCCGCGCGGCGCCGTGAGTGCGACAGCGAGGACGAGGATGACGACGGACCGGTGCTCAACTTTGAGGCCGAGGAGATGTTCCCGTCGTTGGGCGCCGCCGCGTCATCCTCGAAGAAGCCTACCACGAGTAGCAACAGCGGGGCAAGCAGCTGGGGCTCCCAGAAGAGTGACTCGGTAGGCAGCCTCTCGCTCAACTTTGCCCGCGCCGTGTCGGTGCAGCCAGCGCCGGGTGCGTGTTCGTCCCCTCCGTCTTCTTCCTATGACGATGGCAGCGGCTACGGTTACAATGCGCAGTCGCGACGCACGCCCGTGACGACGCGGCGGCCGCTCTACCACAAGACAGCGGAGACCGTAAGCGGCAGCCGATGGCTCACGACGGGCTCGGCGGTCACGGCGCAGTACAAGCAACTGCGAGAAGAGGCCTACGAGCTCGCCTGTGCGCGCAACAAGTGTTTTATGCAGGCGACGCGCGCGTATCAGAGGTGCGTTGCCCGGCTGGAAATGCAATCAACTCATTGTACTGACAAATGAATGATAACCAACGATAGTGGCAACCGATCGCTCGCGCGGTCGCTGTCGACGCAAGGCCACGAGTACAACGTTCGGATGAAGCGGTGCCACTACAACGCGGCGCTACAGATCTTCGAGACGCGCAACCCGAAGAGCCAGCTCTACCACGATCGGCTCATGGACCTGCACGGGCTCCACGTCGCCGAGGCGGTGGAGTTCCTGTCGTACATGCTGCCGGTGCTCGCCGACGACGGCATCGATTCGATCCATGTTGTCACGGGTTCCGGTCACCACTCCAAAGGGCCGACGGGCAACCCACGGCTTCTGCCGGCGGTCGAGCGGTTTCTCGCCACGGAAGGGTACCAGTTCTCGCCCGTGGCCGATCGGCGCGGCTACATTGGCATGCTCATGGTGGATCTACGCTGGTGACCAAATGTGGGAAGATAATATGAGGATGAAATGAAGAAAAGCGAGGTGTGGAAAATGATGATTGTTTGCGCATGTGTTGAAAGCGAGCGACGGGGAACCCTGCGGCGCTCCGTCGCCGACGGAGCGCCGCAGGCGCGTGCGCGACGGACCGTCGCGCACGCTAGCACTTACCACACGGCTTGCATGGACTTCGCGTGAACTTACGCTGTCTAGGCGCGGTGGTCGTGCATCTCATCGACATCCTGGCGCACGATGTGCTCGAAGCCGCCTTCCTTGAAGAGGTAGACGTTGCAGATGCCACCCGAGTAAGCGTCGCGGTGCGTCGCGTGGTAGATCGCGCGCTTGCCGAGCTCGACGGCCTCGTCGTCCGTGAGGTCCCATCGCCAGTTCGTGTCGAGCACACCGTACGCGTAGGTGGAGCCGGAGCCGACCGAGAACTTGGGGATCTTGTCACTCGCGCGGATGCGGGATCCTTCATCGTCGACGTAGTACAGCACGGGCTCGCCATTGTCGTAGCCCATCATCATCATGCCGATCGACATGCCGTAGCGCTTGTAGTAGTTGCACGTGTTCGAGATGAGCTTCGAGGCGGCGCGCACCGAAATCTTGTGGCGGTTGCGCAGCTCGTACATACGGCACTGCACCGCGAGGTTGCGCTGCCAGAACTGGCAGTCCGCGGCACCACCGGCGAGCGTCGCAAGGATGTACTCGTTGATCGGGTTGATCTTCTTGACCTGGCCCGACGAAATGAACGGGCCCATGGTGGAGCGCGAGTCGACGGCCACGCAGATGCCGCCCTGGTAGATGAACGCGAGCGTGGTCGTGCCCTTGTCGAACTTGAGCGTCTGGTTGTTGTCCTCGGTGTACTTGACCTTGAAGTTGGCGCGCGCGTACTCGGCCGGGTCGGCGACCATGGGCAGCATGAAGCCCGCGGCGAAGCCGGCGTCGTGGATGCCGCTCGCCGACGGCGCGTCGATGCGGTCTGCGGCCGTGGAGAACGGCAGGTGCATGTCGTCCATGGCGCCGCCGTACGACACGCTCGCGCCCTTGCTGCCGGCGCGCAGGAAGCCCAGGTTCACCACGGGCGCGCTCATGTTCGCTGGCGGGATCTTTTGCTTTCCGTCGGCTTCGTTCTTGCTGATTGTTCGTAGCTCTTGGGGAGAACACCAAGGGGGGCAATCCAGGCGCGGAAGATATGGGGGAGGCGTGTACTGTATAACTCCCCTAAAGTACGATTTGGTTGAAGCCGCTGCGGTGTAAAATGTTGCACGAAGGTCGCTGGAGGGGGCTGCTGCCATCTTCGACTCATACCAGGGAAACCGTAAATGGGCACGATGGCGGCCGTGGTGAACCTGGAGGAGATCGACTTCGACGAGCTGGACGACTACCTGGAGCTGTTCCAGCAGGACGGCGTGATCAAGGAGGCGCTCCAGCAGGGCGTGGACCTGCGCCAGTACGCGGCGCAGATCGACGCGGAGCTGCGCGCCGCCGAGATCGACTCGGTCTCGCAGTACGTGCTCAAGAGCGCCGACATCGTCGAGCTCCACGACCAGGTCCAGGAGTGCGACAACATCCTCGCCAAGATGCAGGAGATGCTGCTGGGCTTCCAGGCCGACCTGGGCGGCATCAGCGACGAGATCCGCCAGCTCCAGGACGAGAGCATCGGCATGAACGTCAAGCTCAAGAACCGCAAGGAGACGGAGCGGCAGCTCCAGCTCTTCCTCGACAACGTCGTGCTCGCGCCGTCGCTCGTCAAGGCCATCGACGAGGGCGACGTCTCGGACGCGTACCTCCACGCGCTCGTGGCGCTCAACGGCAAGCTCAAGTACGCGGCGCTGCGCGCGCCCGACCCGGCCGGCTCGTCGTTCGACCTCGTGCCGGCGCAGACGGCGGCGTTCCAGGAGGTCGAGGCGCAGCTCCACAAGCTCAAGAGCCGCGCGGTCACGCGTGTGCGCGAGTTCCTCTGGAGCAAGATGAACGACATCAAGAAGCCCAAGACCAACGTGCAGATGCTCCAGCAAAACACGCTGTCGCCCATGAAGTACCTCGTGACCTTCCTCGCGGACAACGCGCTCGAGGTCGAGGACGAGTTCCGCGAGATCTACGCCGAGACCATGAGCAAGACGCTCACGACTGTCTTCAAGAGCTACCACGCCGGGCTCATGCGCTTCCACGAGGAAGTCGCCACGCGCTCCGACCTCATCGCAATCGAGGAGCAGTCCCTTAAGGGCCTCTTCACCACCAAGGTCAACCTGAGCAAGCGCAATGACACGTTTGCCATGGGTGACCGCGAGAAGATCCTCGAGGCTGCGGCCGCGCCGCCGCTCATCCTCCACGTGGCCTCGCAGGAGAACCACAAGCTGCCCTACGAGGCCGTGTTCCGCAACGTGCAGCAGCACCTCATGAACTCGGCCACGTCCGAGTACCTCTTCATCATCGACTTTTTCCGCGCCGGGCGCGACGAAAACGTGCTGCGCTCGCGCGACCTGTTCCTTCGCGTGTTCGCCAAGACGCTCTCGTTGTGCCTCGAGAACCTGGAGAACTACCTTTTCACGTGCTACGACGCGGTGGGCTTGCTGCTCATGATCCGCCTCACGCACGCGCAGCGGCTCGTGATGGAAAAGCGCCGCATCCCGTGCCTCGACTCGTACTTCGACCGCGTCACCATGCTGCTCTGGCCGCGCTTCAAGGCCGTGTTCGACATGAACCTCGCGAGCGTCAAAAACGCAAAGGCGAAGAAACTCGGCGCGATCGACCTGCACCCGCACTACGTCGTGCGCCGCTACGCCGAGTTCGCTGCGTCCGTGCTGAGCCTGAGCCTGTACACGCAGCCACCGACGCCCTCAACCGGGACGGGCGCCGACGAGGATGTGCGAGCGACCATCTCTAGCGCGCAAATGCACGAGAACGGCGCCGGCGACATGGTGCTCAACAACCTGGCGCTGCTGCGTGACGAGATGCTCGCGCTGCTCACGCGGCTGGCTGAACAGCACAAAAGCAGCAAAGACCGGTGCGTGTTTCTTGTCAACAACTACGATCTCGTGCTGTCGCACTTCCAGGAGAAGCGCATCATCTCGGATGAGACGTCCAAGATGGAGGAGCTGCTCGCGGCGCAGCGCGAGAAGTTTGTCGAGGAAGAGCTCATGACTTGGTACGGCAAGATGATCGTATTTGTGCGGCAAAACGAAGCCGCGGTGCTCGGCCGCACGGCCTCAGGGACCATCGGCGGCACCGGCGCGGTCGCGGCCGGTCACGTCGAAGTGGACACGGCCCAGATCGAAAAGATTGTGCGCGAGTTTGCGGCGACGTGGAAGAATGGCATCGAGAAGATGAACGGCAACATCATGAAGTATTTTTCCAACTTCCGGAACGGCATGGAAATTCTCAAGCAAGTGCTCACGCAGCTGCTGCTTTACTACACGCGCTTCATCGAGATCGTCAAGAAGAGCTTCCAAGGCCGCGGGAACGCACCGTTCGGCAACGACATTGTGACCACGCAAGAGATTCTCTACGAGATTAAAAAGTACAGCCGATCGTTCTAACCAGGATGGTGTTTGACGGCGAGTCGGCTCATGTAAATCAGAAGATAAGAAAGCAATTTGGCAACGCCTCCAATCGTTCTCCGCTGGGAGCGGGTGTTGTCTGATGCGTTATACGGGTCGGAGTGCTCTTACGTGTAAAGCGCGAGATAGTTGGGCGTGATGTTGTAGCCGAGGACGGCGACAATGAGTCCAAAGCCCAGCGTCACAATGAGCGCGACCGACACGAGCGAGAACGTCACGCCGACGCGCAAGAAATCCTGGACCTGGAGGTACGGCTGGCCGTGGTCGTCCAGGACGAGCAGCGAGTTGATGTTGGGGAAAGACGAGAATGGCAACGCCATCGCTACAGAATGCGAAATGAGGTGAGTAGCTGACAGACGACCAGCGCGGGCACCAAGAGTGAATGTAACCTACCAGCCGAGATCGCGAGCGCGCACGAGATCACGGGGATGTGCGGGTGCCCGATCTCGATGCTCATCTGCACGATAATGGGAAGCAGGATGATCGATCCGACCGTGTGCGACACGAACGTCGTGAGCGTGAGCACAAAGATGCAGAGCGAGACCGTGATGATCCACACACTGCCCGAAGGCAGGTAGGTGATAATCGACTGGCTCAGAGTGTTGAGGAGTCCTGAGCGCGACACAGCCTCGCCCAACACGTTACCGCCGCCGATCAAGAACAGAATGTGCCACGAGAACGAGTTGAAGTCAAACTGACTGAGCATGCCCGTGCCGAACATCACAAACTACAACACCACAACAAGAGTTAGTTCAAGGCACGGGTAGATCGGAATAACCACACCATTGTACACGTACCATGAAGAGTAGCGACACGATGCCCAGGTCACCGAAGGTCATGCTCGTGACCGAGAACGACGCCCAAAGCGCGATCGTGAGCAGTGTGAGCGAGACAACTGCAATATGGAGACTGCTAATCTTCTGCTTCTGATCGTAAACGATCTGCGGGATGTACTTGGCGTCCTGCGGGTCCAACGCCCACAGAAGGAACATCCAGCAGAGCACGGTCGAGATGGTGCAGAACGGAACCGAGATGGCCATCCACTCGCCAAACGACACGCTGTAGCCGGCCTTTTCCAAGTATGAGACCGCCAGCGTGTTTTGGAGCGACGAAATAGGCGTCATCATGCCGCCGAGGTTGCATGCAAACGCGAGGCCGATCAGCAGGGTCTTGACGTACGTACTGTTGGTCGGGAAGTCGCGGATGATCGGCAGCAGGACAGACACGCAGAGCACAGGCGCCGTGTGGTTGCTGATCCACATGGAAAGGAACAGACCCATCATCATGATCGCGAGCAGGAAGAGGTTCGGGCTCTTCTTGAAGCGTCGCTGCAAGAACGCCGCGATGTAGAGCTCAATCTGGCACTTGGCAAACGCTGCCGAGATCGAGTAGCCGCCCATGATGAGAATCGTCGTGTGGTTCACGAGCTCCTGCATGACCTCTTTCGCGGCTTCCTCTGTTCAAGCATTTCATGATCGCAACACACGTCAGTCACCGTGCTGTGGATGCATAGCGGGCAGGTTTTTAGGTACGCACTGGCTGGGAGGATGCGGTGCGGATCGCTCTTGTCGTTGAGAATTTGGAGGAAGACGACGAGCGGGGGAACGAGCAGCGCCGTCGCAAAGTAAGGCACAGCCTCGGTGACCCAGAGCGTCGTGACGAAGACCAGCATCGCCAGACAGCGCTGTTGCGCGTCGTGGCCCTTGGGGGTCACGCGTACGAGCAGCAGCACGACGAACAAAAACAACGCGATGCTCAGTGGCACAAACTTGACTTTGCGCATAAGAGAGTGCTGGTCGCCCTGCATCTTCTTCACACGGCGCTCCATGTTGCCGGCCTCGAGCTTGTCCTTGGACGTGAGACGGAACACGCGATCGAAGAGCTCGTCGATCTCGTTGGACGAGTAGAAGCGCTCGCTCTCGAGCCGCTTCATGAAGTCGGGCATGGTCTCCTGCTTGGTCGTCTTGTCAAACTACAGCACACAGCTTGTGAGCAAGAAGAGTTTGGGATTGTGTTGGGACACACAGCTTGCTCACCTTCTTGACGATCTTGCGGAAGCCTGAGTGGTTGATCTGCACGAAAGTGCGCAAGTCCACCAACGTGTCGTAAATGTCCTGGAGGGCTGCGAACCCACGGTCCACTACAAAATGCCAGAGCACAAGCGTCAGTCCATCCACTCTCTCAACCGTGCTGCCGGCGGTTGGTATACGCACACTGCGACATCGAGTGCTTGCGGCCGCGCGCCGCGTGGACGTGGCCATGCGACTCCTGCTCGCCCGCGAGCCCCTCTTCAAAGTCCTTGATGTCCTTACGGAGCGACACGATCTTGCCCACGAAAAAGTCGTTCACGACCTTGAGGTTCTCGTTCGTGACCGACCAGAACTCGCTCTCGGCGTGCTGCACGTCGAGCCAGCCCGAGCCCGAGCCGTGCATCTCGAGCAGCGGCGCGGGCGACAGCGACGGCGCCGGCGCCTCCTCGCTGCCGCCGCCCAGCAGCAGCGGCGAGCGCTCGTCCACGACCACTTGGATGTGGTCCTCGTTGGCAGCGGCGGCGTGCTTCTTGGCCTTTTTCTTGCGCTTCTCCTGCTTGGTCGAGTGCTTCTCGACCTCGAACGCCACGCGCTTGATGAGCCGCTTGAGGCGCTTGTACTGCACGTAGAACTCGCGCCACTCGGGGTTCGCCGACGTCTCGAGCTGCTTGCCGAACTTCATGCTGGCTGGCGCGCGAGGAGCTCAACGCAAGTTGGCCAGGAGATCAGGAAATCCGTGGGGCCGGGGCCAACGATTTGATTGTTGGCGCCGATCCACCAACGAGCCAACGAACAGCGCGCGGATCCAACACTCCAACACACGCTCCCCAACGACAGTCGCACTCTCTTCGCGCGGGTGCGTGGGTCTAAACCTCCGCGACCTTGCGGAACTTCTCGGGCAGGAGTGAGCGGGCCGACGGGGCCGCGGCGGTGCGTTCTTAGACAGACGCTGGGCGTGCGCGCGTGCACGGGAATGGACCGCGGATGGAGGCGGGCCGATGGCGCGCGGGCGTCTTGGCTTATGGAATGGCTGCCGTCGTTGGGAAGTTGGCGAAACGAATCCCCCGCCAACACCAACACAACGCCAACGATAAAACAGATTGCACCCCGACCGACCGACCGGCCAACGTTCCGCGTCGCGCCTTCAACGCCCACCTGAATACTGGCCGCTCCCAGATTCGTCCGTCAGACACGGCATTCCCACCACTTTCACCTCCGCGCAACATTATCATTAAGTTCGCAATGAGCGTCAAATGCGTACTTAGTGCGCTGGCCCGCGCCCGCCGCGCTTGTTTCCCCCAACGACCGAGTCACCGCCGTCACCATGGCGTTCAAGCGCGACGTGCCGGCGCTGGACAAGCTCGTGCTCAAGTACATCTCCAAGTCGGCGCGGTTCGCGGACGTGATCGTGAACCATGGCACGATCGAGCGCATGCACCGCATCTCCAAGCCGGCCAAGTCGCGCACGCACAAGGCCAAGCAGGAGCTCATCCGCGCGCTGCTCACGAGCGGCCGGCTCTCGGACGACACGCTGCCCGACAACTTTTTCCACGTGAGCATGACGCGCCTCGAGATGATCGGCGCCAAGATCTCGACCAAGTTCATCGCGCGCGTGCGTTAGGTGGCGTTTTTGTTTGGTGTTACTGCGGTTCGTGGGGACCGACGGGCTGTTCTGATCCATGTAGATGACCGCGATCTGCACCAAGCTCCACACGGTCAACTTCTCTGGGTGCTTCCGGCTCACGGACGACGCCATCGAAGTGCTGCTCAAAAACTGCCCCGGTGCGTGGGGGATCGGAGTTCCGTACTCGGGCTGAGTCAAGGGACTAACCAACGAGATGTTCCAGACATCAAGGAGCTCAACATTGAAAACTGCCGCAAGCTCACGGACGCGACGCTCGAACACCTGCGCAAGCATGCGCCCAAGCTCCAGGTGCGTGACTACGGGGCAGCAGCAGTGGGGAATGGGGGACATGGGCTTATGTGGACGGAACATGATATGGCGCATGTAGAGCATCGACATTGGCGGTAATTTCAACATGACGATCGGAGGCATCACCAAGCTCATCGAGAAGCACCCGAACCACTCCAAGTTCACGCGCGTCCACATCTCGGGACACGCGGTCACGGACCAGTACGTCTTGCTTTTGTCTATGCTGGTTGCTACGGGCTTTGTGTCTCATGTTGTTGGGCCCGATAGAACCATCCGCATCATCATGGCCAAGTGCCGCAAGATCCACAGCCTCGCGGTCGGCTACTGCGCCGTGTCTGACGACGCCATCATGGCGCTGCTGGCCAAGCGCGAGGGCATCTCCAGACTCTGTCTGCACTGGAACGTGGCCATCACGTACGTCGACCACCTCGTCGGATGAGGGCTTGGAACGGGACTGACCCATGCGTGTTGCGCTCCCTTTTTTCATAGCGATCAACTGCTGCACTACATTGCTGCGAGCGGACGCAACATCCAGGAACTCAACTTGTGTGGGGTCAAGTCGGTTTCAACCGACGTAAGTTGTGCGATGGTGCCGAGGAGGAATGATAGGTACTGACGAAATCGGTTCAATGGCGTCGGACAAACAGGCGATCGTGTCGACGATCAACGCCAAAATGGAGGCTCTGCCTGAGGTCGAGTCCTCTGCCGTGCAGCGTGCGCCATCGGGGGATGCAATGGCTCCGCCCTCTGCAGCTGGTGCCGATGGCTCGAAAGACGAAGAGACCGCAGCGGGCGACGAGGTGAAGGAACCTGAGCGCAAGCGGCTGAAGAAGATCGACTTCCGCTACACGCTGTAAGGCTCTTTGTCGTGGTAGGACTTGGGGATGACGTGGGGAGAACTGACGTCCTGTTGGTGTCCAAACTGCGTAGTGTGCCTAAGGAAACGGCAGCGGCGATCAAGGACCGCTATCCAGACCTGCAAATCACTTACTAGTACTGAAGTCCCGTCTCGGGTGTCCAGAGATGCGATCTCGGTCGAATCAGTGGTAAACTCACACCCAAAATATATGTACACTCGCTAGAGCATGAATCCGTAAGGTAGGATCTAACACATCTCCGCCAACTTGAATGCATCCATCTCACTCTATGTGGGCGTCGTCAAGAGCGTCGGTGGAAAAGTATAAGTCCATGCGGCCGGTTTGATCGTCACCGTCCATGCTCGTGCACATCGTGATCGCCAGCAGCAGCTTCTCCCGCATGATGTCTTCCGACGAGTAAGCCGGGAGCTCGATGTTGAAGAAACCTACATTGGAAGCAATTTGTTAGCCCTCTATCACATTGACTGGCCATCACAGCCTTGTAGTCAGCTTACATGTGTCTGCCTTTGGAAGGAGTGTGTCTTGGTTGGCGGTCGTGACGGGGGGCGCCTTGATGAGTAGTCTCGTGTGCGTTCGATCAAACTCGGCGTCGTCAGCGGGGAGGGTATCTTGACCCCAAGCAAAATTAATGAAGCGTCGCTTGTTCTCTTCAGTAAAACTGTCAAGCACGCGCCAGAACATTTCGAGGTGCGGGAACTTGTCTGGGGTCATGCCCGATGAGTAGAGCGTGTGGCGCTGTTCTCACAGAAAGGCATGAAAAGTGTCAGCTACTACACCACAAGATGCTAATGAGAGGGAACAAACGGATCGTCGTTCGATACGCACCTTCAGCAAGTTCACGTCAACTGCAAGACTCCCACATACCCACTGCTGTAGCTCGAGCCACGTGCACAATTGCAGGAGATGGATAGGGACGATTGTGCCAATTCCTCGCAGCATCGCGTCTACTTGAGGCTTACACTCCTGGAACCTGGCGGCCTTCACCAGTCTCACATACTCTTTGCAGCTGGATTTCGTCACTGGCTCGTTCAATCCCCCTGGTTTAAGTTCTACGATGGAGCCGTCACTGAGAGCGGTCGTAAATGAGTCGAAATACACATCTGCGTCGCTGGTTGGATCAGTGCTTTCTGCCGATGCCGCAGTCTCGATAAATTTCAAGCTTTCACAAACCGAGAAGTCGATGTGCTCAAGGTCTACCGTCGTTAGGGTCTGTTTCACGAGCATCTTCCAAATGATTGGCGCAAGACGAAGGTTCAAGCGAACACCTGTTCGAATGCAGCAACCCATAAGCACGCCCACGAACTCAAACATCTTGATCATTGCCCGAGTCGTTGAACTTGGGTTTGGGAGAAACCTGTCGCGATACTCTCCGATCTTCATGCTCGTGTTTTGTGTTGGCACGAACAGTGGATTCCCTTCCGACAGCAGCTCAGAGGCGATGTCATTGAATAGCTGACGATAGGGCCCGCCTTCTCCAACAACGTTCTCACCGGAAAACACCACGATGAACGCAACGAATGGATCACTTGCGCCGGTTGGCCTCTTTGCACGGAGAATGGAAGGCTTTACCCGTGACAATTGTGCCATCGCAGCTGCAAACAAGGATTTCTTCGGATCTCGGAGTGATAATGGCTCACCGAGTTGACGAGATCCACTGATTCTTCGCCGGTCGATCGTGACAACTGGCCGCTTGACAGACGCATCCGTCAAATTCGATTGAGCCATGTTGGCATTGTCTTGTGCATCTGCAAAGAACCGAATCTTGACTGCAGGGAACAAGAGCTGGCGAATCGCAACGAGTCTGGCGCGGAATGCATTTGGATCCGTCTGGTTGCGTAGATTCACCATTGGAAGTACCTCCAGGCTCAACTTGTTCAACGTCTTGAGGAGCGCGAATCGGAGCCTGATATCTCTTGATTCGAGCCCGCAGAGAAGCGATCCTTCTGCCACTTGCGACGAACAAAGATGACTTGGACACATATCCATCAGTGAG
The DNA here is from genome assembly GCA_027475725.1 of Pythium rhizo-oryzae. Lineage (NCBI taxonomy): Eukaryota > Oomycota > Peronosporomycetes > Pythiales > Pythiaceae > Pythium > Pythium rhizo-oryzae. The sequence continues at coordinate 58,668 of JAMFLL010000049.1, forward strand.
AGTATTCCGATGCGTGAACCAACTTGGCGAGCGAGCACGACGAGTTGAATATCCATCTGGTGGCTCCAACACGCTTGGCTTGCACGTGCAACTTCAGCTGACGTATAGTGATTTGTCTCAGCGTTGAGATCGTGCCCACTTTCGCGAAGCCACTGATACACTCTGATCGGTTCCTGAGTGGCCACATCCAACAAGGCCGAGCAAAATTGCTGCCTTCCGGCAACGTCAGGATTGTGAATACCGCAGTGCTTTGCCACTTTCACCACAAAGCTGTCGTCATCGGAAAGAGCTCGAGTGCTTTTCAAGACTAGTTCACGGTCAATGAGGCGAACAAGCTGGCCATGGAGTTCTTTGCCGCCAACAGTTAGCTGTTCAACCAAGAAAGTCGTCACCTGCTTCACATTCTGGTTCACTGCCACCTTCAACAGATCCGAAAGAGTGATGCCGCGGAGGTCGTGCCGTGATGTCTTGGATGCAGGTGTTTTGTCCGTTGACTCGTTCGTGGAATCACCGCCAGCAGCATGAGACGGCACCGCCAAGCTTGAATTGCGTTCACTTCCACAAGCCACACATTCAACAATTGCCCACGGATTCACCAGTGTGCACGCTTCACAAGGCCAACCAGAACTGTTCTCTTCCTCCCGAGGTGCACTCGCTGCACCTTGATCCTGGCTCGTTGTGTTGCGTGAACGGGTCGACTGGCTTCGTTGTCTTCGGCTAGTTCCACTTGAAGCACTAATTGGCATCGGTGAGCCGCAAGCCGCGCACTCAACCTCGAAAGCTGGATTTTCTAACGTGCATACTCCGCAAGACCACACGGTATCGTCGCTCACTGCGGGGGCAATATCTTCTCCATGTTTGTCGGCCTCGGTTGGAACAGCTTCGGTGAGCCCGTCAAGTTTGTTCGAAAGCTCTAGGTCCTCTTCGGTTGCACTGCCGTCGAACTCAAAACTGTCTTTTTGTAGGCGGAGCAGCAATCTTGGAATAATGTCATGGCGGCCGACGTCAACAACAGCATAGCCAACGGTCTCCCCGTTGCTGTCGATCGGCATGTGCATAACTTTTCCAAGGACACCGGATCGAACGACCTCCGTCGCGGAAAGCACAGTCTGATCATCTGCTTCGCCGCATTCTTCCAGAGCAAGATGCTGGATGAATCGCGATAGGGCCACTTCCAGTTCCGCTGAACGCTTGGTTCGAGGAATTTTCTGAAGCAGTATCATTCGCTCGCACAGAAAGTCATGCTCCTGCAGCATCCTCGTAGCTTCATCGACAGCATCGACAGGAGTCCGACCGCTGCTTACTCTTGAAAAAATGTCACTTGAGGTCGCCGATTCTCGTTTGTGGGTGAGAATGCGCGTGAATGTTGCAAACCGCACAAGGTTAGGCCACCACGCAGCCGTGATACTGATCGACGTCGTGCTTCGAAGACGAGATACCTCTTCGACAGTCGCGAGTAATTCGCCAAGTTGCTGGGTTGGGAGCGAGAAAAGACCTTTTTGTGCCGACAGTTCGTGATCGTACGCGACTGCAAGGTCTCTTGTAAGAGCCGAAAGTTTTGACAGCGGCACCGAGTTCGACATTGAGTGATTGATAGCGAAATTGATGACCTTCGTCAGCAACTGGCACACGACACCTTTGATGCAAGGGGGGAGCGATATGTGGCCACTGGTCAGGTAATCGGTGATCGAGTTCAAGGTCGATGACAAGATAGACTCCAGCTCAAAACTCGCCAGCGAGACTGACGTCATGCGTTGGTATAGCTCTTCTCCAATCCACATTGCGAGACCAAAGTCAGACGTCAGCGGATCGACTCGAAACTTGTAGCGCGCATACGCTGCTTGAGAAGCTCGAACGAAACACTTTTCACCTTCTACGACGAGGGGTGGCAGGAAGTTCAGACCACGCTTGTCACCAAAGAACCCAAAGATCCGACTCGTGCAACGCTCGTCTCGAAAGAATTCCAAACTGCTCCCAGCCGGCAAATCCATGAGTACTGGATGCACGGCAAAAGAAATCAACATACAACTTGCTCCTGGCACCTTGAGTACGATCAAGGGCTTTGGAGGGCTGTCACTCGAGACCGTAAAAGCACTGTGCTGCGAAAACGAAGCACATGATTCCAGTGCTCGCTTAAGTTCCTGCGCGAGAGCTTCGATCAGGGTGAACCGATACTTGGAGACAGAAACTTCACCAGACGCTAGTTGCACAGACGGGGTCTTGAGGGGCGAAAGGGACGAACTGCCTGGTGATTTGCCTGATTTAGCGAGCTTCGTCTTGTGCATTTGATTCATTGGGGACTGTGGTCTCTGTTCGTCCAGTCCCGCACCTTTTCCCGCGGTTGGTACGTGTTCGAATCGTTTCGTCAGCACGAATCGCAATGAATCCATGAGGTCGTACACTGGCTTGGTGCCATAAGCGTTCCTGGCCGGTATGACTCCACGTCCTCCCACATCTGCTTCGCCAGCTATCGTCTTCGCCTCGAAACCGAGCTCTGCACCTGCGGCCATTCGCAGGATGTCGACGATGTTAAAATGAGTCTTCGTCGCCTGGCGATCACTCACGAGCGGGAACTGATCAGGCGAGTGCCTTAGCATAGAGAAAACACACTTTCTCGCAATGACGCCGAGTAGCTCCAAGTCAATCTTCACCAAATCCGGAAGTGCGTGTTCGTAGCTGTCAACAGACTGTTCGGAGGAGCTCGCTTTCGCAGAACAAGGCGCCAAGTTCTCCACTTGAAACCACCAGTTTTCAAGGCACGACGTTCTTTGATTCCAAAGCTGCATCAACACGAGTCCGTTGGGGCACACCGTTTTAACAACGCCTGTGTGACCTACCGTCCACTGCATCTCCAGGGGCCAATCATTTTGTTCTGAGTTCACCGAGCCACCGGAAATCATGTATCTAGCGCCAACTTCGATATCATCGAGCTGCAACGCAGACCAGTCAGTATCCGGATCTGGGTAGTGACACCCTGAAGGAACATGACCATCACATAACGTGAATGCTATCTTCATTGCGGCGGCAGGATTTCCTTCACGAAGTGGCTCTCGCAATTGCGCAAAAAAGTAATCCATCTCGTAGCTCTTGAATGAACCCGCGACGTACGACTCGATGGCAGGAATCACATTCTTCTCCCAATACTCGAGAAGCTTGTTGCGCCCAGAATGCTGTGGCAGCTCAGATCGAGACGAGTGAGCATACAAGTTGAACACATAATCAGTCACGTCGGTTTGTCCGTTTGCGCCTGGTCCGAAGACACATGATGAGTCTTGCCCAATGTCAGCGCACACAATAGGTCGGCTGGCAAGCTTGAATTGGCACTCGCTCAGCATCACTTGTCGCGCACACCACATCACGCTCCTATTCGCTTCAAGGGATTGAAAGGAGGCGCCTGACTTCGACGTCTTCGCCAGCTGAAACAGTAAAAGAGCCATGTTCCCGCTCCCGTTGCCGAGAGATGTTTGACTATCCAGAAGGGATGGAAGCCTTTCCATCGATGCCATGAACATACGTAGCCAACCAACAATCAACTCAGTAGCAGCGACCTGGCCCGGATTCTGCACCAACTCGTGGGCAGTACGCTTCAACAGCTTGTGCGCAGATTTGAGAACAGACGCGAACGCAGGGAAGAAAGAAGTCGACGCTGAAACTATCGGGTGAACAGTCACAACGTCAACTTCCGCCACAATGTTTAGGTGCACAGGAGAATGATGGCTTTCGAGGTCGGCCTCGTCATCTGACAAACCGTTGCTTGGATACCACATAACAACCACGTTCTCACGTGTATCTGTACACTGCTTCACAATCCCAATGCGGTTCTTGCTTGCCTCGAGATCATTTGTCATAACTCGTGCTCCCAGTCGAAGAGTATCAACAAAGCCGCCCAGCACGTTTGTCAGACCAAGAGTACGATGAAAGAGCGCTCGATCTGCGGCTGTGAGCAAAGGAACCTCAGTTCCTAGTCGCATGATCCCTTCCATTACTTGGGACACGAGCGGCGCCATACAATCCTGAATCTCAGTTTGGTTCACAAGATATCGTGTGAAGCCAACCAGTTCTGCAAGAAGAAAACTTGGATCAACGAGCTCGTGACGACTGGTGACTCTTCTCATCTTGCTATTGAACTGTCGCAGAACACATCGATCCACTTTCCGGGTTGTGGTGGATGGTGATGCTGCAGAGCTCGATCGGCGACTCAGCCGTGCAGAACCAGGCTCAAGAGCCGCTTCCACAATGCTCTTCCAATCGTAAAAATCCTCCAGATCTTTGACATCTGGCCATTCCATCACTGTCACTGCAAAGCCAGCACCAGCTAACTCCTTGGCTCGGCGAAGGCAGTCTTCACTTGACCCACGACACATCACACCATAGCCGTATGTTTCGAGAAATGCGCGCATGACGCTCGCTATCCACTGCTTGGATCCAACTAAGGATGCTTCAGGGACAACAGCACCGTTCACCTTGGACCGGGGTTGAAGTAGCTCTCCTGCGCCAGATGGACTGGCCAACCTGGCAAACTGGTGATCCAGACTGTGCATGCTTTGGTTCGCGTAGCAACTGCCGCACAAGTCGTAGTTGGCACACGTGAAACACTTGAACCGAAAACCATGTATCGGACTTTGGTTGCATCCATCGCATCGAACATTTCGGTGGACACTATCGGATCCCGCACCCTCGGCGTTTGTGATTGGTGCGTGCGGAGGATCGTCACTCGTTTCCAGTTGAGACAGCGTCTTTGGAAGGCACAGAAGATTATGCGCTTCGCAGTCAACAGTTTCGAGCGCATCAATGATCTTCGCTTTGGATTTGTCGTTCTCCAGCATGACGACACAACAGTCCTTCAACTTGTTCTCGTTTTCGTCGCTAGTGAGCTTGAGACTTGACTGAAGGCTACCAATCCGTTCAAGAAGGTGGCCCATTAATTCTGGATCTTCAAGCACGAAGCGAATGCTGGACGATTCCAATGTCCCACATGTAAACTGACCCATCGCAAATATTGTTCGCACACTTGCAACGCAAACAGAAGTAGCAGACGCGCAGTCTTGACCGAAAATCTGCGATAGGCATAGCTCAACCCACGTGGCTGCGACGCTCGGATGTTTCGCGATACTCTCGACGTGGGCACTTCCGATCTTCATCACTCGATCAAGCTTAGACTGGATAGATGAAACAGTTCTCACAGATGCCACATCGATCGATACGATGCGTCCGACCATTGTTTGGAGAGCAGAGACAGCGCCTTCGTGGTCTCCATCGGCAAACAGAGCATCGATCCCAAACCGATAGCCAATCCATGCAAGTTCGTCAACTGCGCGACTCGGGGCGTCTCTGTTGCTCCCCGCGGATACAGTGCCTTGCGCGAGATCGATGACAAGGTCTGAGGTTGCGGATACGTACTCACGTAACGCTAAAGCACGAATATGCGCTCGTAAAGTATCACAAACTGCGACAAAATCGGTCACGGCAGCCAACCTCAACGAGTAGGAAAGACCTGGTTCTCTGATACACCGGGATACCTGACTTGCCCACGTTGAAATCCTAAAGAAGCGACAGTCGTGATGGTGAGCGAGTGCAGATTGCCAGCGCTTTTGTACGTTGAAACTTACCGATGTGACTGCCCGAGTGCACCAGGGGGGAGTGCGAGGCGAAGTTGTTCAGCGACGTGGCCACCCCAACAAGATCCGACGTTGCCAACTGTCGAAGGTGAGATAAGTCCACATTGGTCGGTGCAGAGTTGCATCCCTTGGACAAGATGGAGTGCATCGAATGCATATCCGATGGCCGAAGTGAGGCAACCTTCGGCTTGGCGAACTTCATCACATGACACGGTTGATGTCAAGTAGTCCAGTAATAGTGTACTGGCAGCCTTAGTGTTCATCGTGATAGACGATCTCTCTGTTGATGACGACTTCACACAGTGGTGCAGGGCGTAATGTGCCTTTTCGATAATCTCTCGTGCAACCTCGTCGTGAGGATCTCGTGAAGCAACTGACGCCGGCTCAAGAGAAATAACTCGAAGCAGTTCTGTCGCGCTTTCCTTTGGATCAGATTCGAAGAAACACACGTGCTTCATCGCACACAGCTCCTTCAGCCTGAAGACGTCGGTTGATAGACGCTCAATCAATTGCGCACACGGCGCATCGTCCTCCCGGAGAAATTGACATTCCTTCACGAGCTGGACGCGACGAACCATCCATGCTTCAACGGCGGACATCGTTCGAAGAATGGACTGAGATGTGGTGGAATCTTGTGTCATAAGTTCGACGACTGAACCTTTCTCAACGGCAACAGCAGTACCCAACACGAGACGCAAAGCCTTTCTCCACGACAGAGTTTGTGTACCGAGGCTCTGACGCCGTGTTTGCGCGAGCAAGCCGGATTCGTACAACTGGATAAGGGGTACACCACAGCTTTCCGTATCCCTTTCTGTGGCTTCGACAATCTCGCGGACCAAACTCTCGTGCTCAACGTTACGTATTGACTGGAGTTCACGCAGCGCCGATATAGGGAAAATCGCCTTTGTGAGCGAAGGATGCTCGAGTGTTCGGTCACAGAGCGACAATTGCCGCTGCACCAACACACTAAGAGCGTGCTCCGTCGCACCAAAGGAGTCGTTTCGCCAGCTAGTGGGCGCCCCAAGGTATACCCCTCGCACACGGCACTTCAAACCCCATCGTCGACCATCATCGTCGGCGCTTGCACCTCGACGCTCTTGGCTTGTCGAGCACAACATAATCGTTGCTGTGTCCCCCCAAACGGAAATACCCTTTCCATGATGGGGCCAATTTCCGGCATGCCGACTGCCGAAAAAGCATCCCCCCGCATCACCAATTCCGTTCTCACCGAAGGGGACTCGATCCGAGTGAAACCATGCATGGCCCGGAGTCACAAACACGAAATCAGCTTCACCTGTTGTGCTACACCGAGGATCGAACTCAATGTGTAAGCATGATGCTCCTGGGAAACGAACGACCTTCCGCAATGCACCCTGGTTTCGAGTGTACGGATGACTACTCTCAACGATCGTCGCTGTTGACGTGAAGCGAGAGCATTGTACAGCAAGTGATGGCGAGCCAAGCAAACTGGCGAGCCGAAGCAATGGTTCCTTCAAAATATTCAAGGTCGCACGTCCACCGTTGCAGGCCATCGCTAACACGAGAGGAAGCAGTTTTCCGCAAACTGATCGTGACAGGATCTCGTCGTCATCTTTGAACCCTCGATCACCCACGAGTGTAACAAGCTCTTGGCACGTTTGCAAGCAATTGACAGCGAAAGTGTGGAATATCGACTCCTCGGATATGACGCTGCTCAGACGCCTTCGACGAGGGGTAGTCCCTGCGGATATATCAGCACTCGCAAGCAAATCGATCGAGCAGCCGTTGAACAGCGCAAGAAGACCTTTATCAACAGGAGAGTAAACGCTCTCACCGGACACTTCCTGCCGGGGCGACGTGCAATACTGTGCAGCAAACTCTCGAGCACTCAACTTGAACAGGAGCTTGATAAGATCTTCAACTTGAGACCGCTCGTAAATGAGACAAGCAATTCCACCATCAGTTGCTTCCGTATTCAGAGCGAGCACCCTCCGAATAAATGAAATTGAGCAATCCTGGGTGCTGTGGACTTGGCCCTCACCAGAAGAATCGTGCATCAAGGTAAAGTAGTTTGGCGGGAGGGAATCAACAGGATTAGCGAGAAGGTCTGTCAGACATGAGACGAGAAGGTCACAGCGGTCGTAACCTTCGAACAGCCCGACATCGATTCCCCAGAGCAAGATATCTTGACAGGCCGACACAATCACTGATAGGAGTGGATCTTCTAGAAACTCGCCGGTATCGGCGTTAACTTGGCCGAAAATCACCTTTTCGAGTCCGCGAACGACACATCGAACAAGGCTGGACCACTCGTCTGGCAGTTGCAAAACGACATCGGACGCAATGCAGTCACCCAGGAAGCCTCTCCAAATCCCGGCAACTTGTCTCAGACATATGCAAGCTTCCTGGCCAAACACGTCAAAGTCTCGAATAGCGCGATTCAATGCGACGAGAAGCCCACGAACACCTAATTTGCTGAAGTCGACGCAGTACGGAACATAATAGCCTCGATCTTCAATGCACCCGAGCTTCTCGAACTCCTCCACCCGTAATCGAAGTTTTCTTATTTGTCGAGCGCGAGCTTTCACTGCTGTTGAGTCACTCTTCACATTCTCTCGAATACACGCTGCTGCAGTGGCTGCACTTTCTTGTTGCAGCTGATTGATCCAGTCCTGAAGGCCTTGCAATGGTTTCTTAATTGCTCGCCATGCCCATCGCTGGTCAACGGCCCTGCGGATGAACGTGTAGATGCCCAGTCCGATGGTTCTCAGATCTGAATTCACCGCGGTGTTCGACACGCTTGTTGCGCTGCTGGCTTGCGTTGTGACGCAGTATTCTTCCACACAATTCAAGTAACCAGAAAAGACCAGAATCCGTCTTCTGGCAATATCGGTGCAGATGGGTGATCCGGCTGGAACACTTTTGAGCAGAGTTGGCGATGCCTCTGAGTCACGTAGCGAACCATCTTTCAGCGAGAAGAACCAAGCGGCGTCTGCTGCGTGAATACTGCGCTTCGGTTTCTCGCCTTGATACAATCCGGGTGGTGAAACTATGCATAATTGGCCATCAACCGTGTAGAATGATCCCGCCACGAGCAACACTGGATCCAAACCGCTCGAGTTGGCTGGGGACTCGAGCATGAATGAATCAATGTACGGCAGTATCAAAGCTTTCTTCAGATCTTCGCCAGAGACACTCATCCACAAGACAGCGTCATCAGTTGAGTGATTGGCGCGTCGTAGAGCAATCTCGCATTCTCTTCGGGAATACAAGCCACACCAGAACGCGAATATATCATCCACTTGAGCAACCTCGCGTTCTTCTGCGGTGGGTTCACCGGTGTTGTCGGTATGAGAGGCTAGAGAGGTATGTGTCTCCACGCTCGAGATGGTTTCACCCCTTTCATCTACAGGTTTTCCATCACCACTTGATGAAGAAGCCTGAACACCGATGATAGACACGGGTGTTTGCAAATCTGGTTGCTTTCCGATCACTGTCCCCGCAAGACAGACCTCGCATAGGTCGAAGTCGCACCCACGCTCGCACCGATAACGTACACCCGAGTTGTCCCCCAAACAACCCGCAGTACCGCCATCACACATCCACGCAGTTGTAGAGGATGAAACGCCAAGCGTGTGTTCGTGCACTGCTGTGAGTAAGAACTTGCTGTCTTCATCCGTTTTCTCGGTTCCAGCATCAGATTTTGGACTGATACCCAGGAAAGAATCTGTGACTTCCCGATCCAAGTCAACGACACTCAACAGTGTGGAAACTCCGAACCGAGTCACGACGAAACGATGGCGCGGTGTGACTGGTTCGTTGCTCGCCGACGTTCCAGCTGATTTGTCGGGTAAAGGTTTCTTCACGAGGACGCCGCCAGGTTTTTCAACTACCACCACAATGTCGTAGCACCCTTCGGCTCCCCACCGGTATGTATTGACACGCTGGTTCTTGTCCCAACGAACAGTAACGCCGCAACCTTTGACTCCACCCCAAGTACTTATCCGCTCGACGGTGCCGGGAGAACCCTTTTCACCATCTTGGGCTCCCCATTTCCAGTCGGGCCCTCGTACAACTCGATTCCCAACTTGAACGCCACTGGATTCGCTGGATGCCGCACTAGTTGTTCTCTTTGCGGCTTTAGCTGCTATAACTTTCGCCGTGTCACTTGATGCTCTCTTCGTCCTACTGGATCTGATTCTCTTCCTTTCTCCAGTTTTTTGGGTGTCGACGCTGTGTATGGTGAGCAAATCGACGCCGTCGGTAACCATGGCGTATACAGTGCTTCCAGTTGAGCCGGTCGGTTGCTCTGGTACTTTTGAAGCCGGTGCGAAAAAAAGTTCTTCAACTTCATGCAAGTTCTTCACAGAGATTCGGTCAACACGGCTACTGGGCATGACGATGTTTCGACAGTAGAGGTAGTCACCAATGAGGCAAAGCCATGATCGCTCGGCGTCTCGGCTTCGACAATACTTCTTGTTGTGCTCATACACGAAGTCTCGCATGGTTGAGCCTCGTCCAGTTCCGATTTTTAACAATCCCGATCGCCCATACACATAGAGGTAAACACCATCGGTCGCAATCGCATCGCTTGTTGATGGTTGGTAAGCGCACAGTTTCCACTGTGAGAGGAGTGCACGAGGATATGTAGCAGGAGGCGCTTCTTTGTGGAGGAATTTGTCAAGGGTTTGCAAACAGTCAGCAACAATGGCGTCGAGCTCTTTGCCCCAACGACTTTGAGCAATAAAGATTTGCTTGCCGATACGTACAGACGTCTCAGCAACCAAAAGAAGCAGTGAGAAGGATTGAAGACGCACAGCAACCGACAGCATGGCCACCAAGACCGCGACAGTGGTCTCGGTTGGTTCTGGGGTATGTGATAGCTCTGTGGACCTGCAAACTCAGAGCACCGGTAAGCGATTGCATGATGAGAGCAGGTGATCATCCGCACTTACCAAACGTCGATGCTCTCCTGTTTCAGGACATCACAACACCGCTCTACGAACGCTCCTGTATCGATCGGCTCGTACAGCAAACTGCCCTCGGGTAAATCGGTCACGCGCTGAGCAAATGTGACGATTGCAGACAGATCGTTTGACCACTCTCTTGGATCACGGTGAGGAAGATGGGGCCATTTCCGAGGATGCAATTCTGGGATGGTTACATCGATCGGGCGCTCGAGGCGACTGCACTGGAAATGAAATATCGACGCAGCTTGAACATCACGGGAATCAACGGACGGCAGTTTTGCCATCTCCGTGCGTTCTTTCGTGTCTTGCTCTCTATCAAGATCTAGCGCTCGCTGGAAGCACACGCGCAAGAACTCGCTGCGTTTCCGGAACAAATAGCTCTTGCCTGTCTGGAGATCTTTACAGAACGAGCTCAACACTTGCGCTACCTCTCGGTGCTGCGCTCGACGACGCATACGCGACTTGTTTGGCGCATTCTTCGCGATGCCTGGAAAGTACAAGTCGTCGAACTCGCAAAAGATGTCTTCGTACGCGGTCTGCAATGGATTCAAGACCCTTGGGACATCGTCGACGTGGGCAACCGCCGGTTCGAGCGTGTCCACGGCGACCTCCTCCGCTTCCGGCTCAGCCTGCTCGCTTTCGTCGGCGCCATCGTCATCGTCTTCGTCCTCGCTGCTCTCCACATCGCTGGCGTCATCCACGTCGACGTGCCGCACGTCGTTCGTGCTCATGACGATCTCTGTGTTGAAAAAGTGGCAGGTCTCCTCGGTGTCCAGAAACCGCCAGGCGCGGGGCGCCGCCGGCTCTGTGGTCACTCTCTCCGCGGCAATCTTCGTGGGTGCCGCAGCGCCCGAGGCGCCGGTGAGCGCCGCCACGTCGCTCGAGCGCGACGACGCGGACGAGTCGCTGGACGAACTCGACGAACTCGACTCGGACGACGCGCGCCGTTGCCGCCGCTGCGGGTGCACCATGAGCGCGATGGATCTCGGACTTGCGCGCGCACGCGGGTCCAGTGTTCGGTGGGCTCGCTCGCAATCCGGGACGCGCTGTCGTCGTCGCGCCGCAACGTGCCGCGTGCTGCTTCCTCGCGGGGCGTCCGACGGTTCTTCGCAGATTTCCGTTTGCTGGGTTCGACCCGGATTTCCCTGTTTCTGCGCTGCACTTGCGCTCGGATATCCGCTATTACCTCGTTTGAACGTCTATGGACAGCTATAACGAGTCAAGGTTCCTGGCTTTAACGACACCACATTGAACTCAACACCAGGTCGGCGATGCCGTACTTAGCAGGTTTGGTAAAGTAGATTCTTCGTGGCACGCCACACCTTTCCCCGTCCAAACTGGAGCCGACCCCAACGAAGCGGCATCATGAGCGACGGAGCCGCCGCGCCGCCGCCGCCCAGCCAGCAGCACGAAGACTCCCCGGGGCGCGACGCGCCTCCGCCGCCTCCCCCTCCCCCCGGGGGCCCGCCCCCTCCCCCCCCGCCCTCTGCATCCCCCAGCCCCGCACCCGCGAGCAGTATTCCGCATCATGTCAAACCCGCGGCTTCCTCCTCCTCTTCCTCCAGCACCGCGTCTTCTGCCACCGCTGGCTCAAGCACGAGCACGACGACGCCACCGACGCCGCAGTCTCCTGGACACGGGGCGCCAACGCCGCACTCGAAGCTCATCAGCCACCAGCCGCTGGATGCGCCGGACGACCTCGACCGCAAGTGGTACGCTCACTTCTACCACATGCAAAAGACCATCGCCGGAAAAGACGAGCAGGCGACGCTCGCGATCCTCAAGCAACAGACCGACAAGAACAACGCCGCGCCGCTCACGTTCCAGCCCGATATTGGGCTGCTGTACGCGATCATCACTGACCCGCCCCTCGCGAAGCCGTATTTACGATTCCTCACGAGCGTCGCCAGTGCCGACAACTATAAGAATGTCATCGGGCTGCTGCAGAAGCTGATCGAACAAAAGTTTGGGAAGTTACTGGGGCCGTGCCGTAGCCAACTGTTGTGGCTCGTACGCGAGTTCGTGCATGTGACGGTGCCGGGCGTTGACAAGGTCATCATCTCGCTCATGCGCCATCTCACGGGCGGCGACCCGAGCCGCACGTCCGTATGGCTTGCGTCCTCCATCGTACGCATCCTCGTCGAACACGAGCCCTGGTTGCTCTCCAGCTCGAGCTTCATCCCGTATGTGTTCCACACCTTCGCGCGAATCGTGGTGGACCATACATCGCATGCGAGTCTACTTCAGCAAGAAATCGACTTGTGTACATTGTTGTGGAACCGACGTCAAGCAGATGTCGCCCAGCTTGGTCGGGAGGTAGTCCGCGTGCTCAACGACGCGAAAGATGTGCGTTCAAGTCAGTTGGGTGTCGGATTGCCGTGGCAGCACACACTAATGAGACTTGATATTTATGTAGATTCCTGGAATGAATGCGCTGTGGAAGCAGCTGCGCGCAGTGCGTGATGAAGGCGACCAGGCCGCGGTTGTGCTATCCGTGTCTCGACTGATGGCTACCCCTACACCGCCCAAGTACCTCGCTTATCGACTTTCGCCCAAGATGGAAGAACACATCGTGTTCATGATGGAGCGAGTTCAGCTGGGAGCGGTAACACGGTACCAAAAATGGTTCGCCTCCCAATTCCTCGCGCATCCTGGGTCAGATGCTCTCGTCCCCGATCTCGTACGATACATTTGTGCGGTGTACCATCCGTCCAACCAAATCCTGAGCTCCAAGATCACGCCGCGGTATCACATTCTTGGGTGGCTGTATCTCCTTTGGTAAGTTCTTACTGAACCCTCAATGTCTGTAGCGGAAGCACGGTCTGACAGGTTCTATGCTTCTTTACAGTAAAAGCCCCGGGGTGCTTGCACGTGTCCAACTTGCAATGTTCTTCGATTTCCTCTACTTCAAGCCCTCCGACAACATCATGAATGTTGAGCCAGCTATGCTGCTTATGGTATGCTGACTGAAGGGATCGTGAGATGGTACAAACGTGTGTGCTAACTGAAGTGCTGTACTCACAGGCGAAATCTCTCAAGAGCCACCCGCAAATGACTCTTGCGATGATTCAGTTCCTTGTCTTTGCAGTCGAGAAATTCGCGGCATCGCCAGCGAACAAAGTCAGCATGCAGAAGGGTGTCTCAACGGCGTTCGCGATGTTGCTTAAGGTTGGGGTCGTCCCTAGTATCCACCCACTCCAATCGTTCCCACTCCTCCAATCGAGCGCTCCCGAGCTGAAGGGTGCCCTGCACCGTATCTTCCCGGAGCATTTCCCGTCGCCTGATGCTATCCAAGCGCACGCATCGTCTCCTCTTCACACACCAGGCGCTCTTACAGGCGGATCAAGTCCAAATCACTCGCCCGGAGGACTGGCGTCGCCGATTCCACCCTCCCCTGCTCATGGAAGTCCCCTGCGCAGCCCCTCCGGAGCTGGCAGCACCGGTAGTAGCCCCGCAGCATCTCCAGTGCATCCGCATAACAGCCCATCGCACTCGGACTCGAGCATGACGTCCACTGCAACATCGTCTGATGCTCTGAGCACGTCATCTTTCTTGCCATCCAACCAACCGACCCAAGATGATAGCACTACGGAAAGCGAAGAGTCGTCGACACTCCTCATTGATCCATCAATGGTTGCGACTGCGACTGCCAACCTTTCGAAGCCGGACGATGTACCACCAGAGCTTCTTGTGCTCGGCCACGAGGAGTTCAAGAGCTTTCAAGACATGATGCCAGAACCCTGCACAAGACCGACAGAAGGTTTTCTGGAGTCGTTGAACGACATTCTCATCTCATGGATCCGACAAGACAATGCGCAAGAACTGGCTGCACCGCTGGGGTCTTTTTTGCACACATCGCTGGAAAAGATCATCCTGTCCTCGAAGATCAGCATGAGCAACGTCCCAAAAGCAACATGTGCAGGAGTCTTCGATTCGATGCTGGACCAAGTTTTGAGCGAGCCGCAGGAGTTATTTGTGCCATTTCTTATGGCGATGCAGGCGCGTGATGTGACGATCGGCTTCCGGCTCTTAGCGTTTTGCTGCTCACGCGGTGATGGCAAGAGTATCGAGGCCACGCTTGCGCCATACCACGCGTTTGTCGATGCCCTCGGCGGCTCTCTCTCTCAGACCCTCGTGAAGGATCTGACGCTGACTCAGCATATCGACGATGCGCGTGCCCATGCCGTTGCTCTTTTAGGTCGTTCAGCTCCACCCACGACACCGGCTGTGAAGGACGAGGTCGGCGCAGTCGACGCTGCGGTGCTCTACATTCTACCTTATCTATTCCGAAATCTCGAGCACCCGAGTCTGTCGAAGCTGCTCAGTCGGAGCGATACTTTGATCCAACTCATTCTGTCGCTAATGACGCCAGCAACTTTCCAGTCTATTAGCGCGCGGATCATTCTTCACGAATTCTCTATGCTCAAGACGCGTCTCCCGCACCTGCTGTTGTCGTCTCTCACTTGGAGCTCGTGGGAGCAGTTTGTTTTGTGGGATCTCGTCATCGTTGAAACCCAAGCGGCGAACGCTCCGACTGCTGTGAAGTCGGTCATGGCTGCTGCTCGCAAGGTCCTCGCATGCGTGAACCCTGACGAACACGTGGAGACGCTGAACGGTTTGCTTAAGTGCTTGATCCACTTTACACCCGACGCCAGCATCCTGCAAACCATTTTCAAGCTCAATTCGACATACGACGAGTTCTCTCTCGCGCTGCTATCGAGCTGGGTCGACAAGTGTGCTGAAGCTGTTAAGAACTACATGCTCGTGATTCTACAAACTGCCAGCGAAATGTCAAAGGATGCGGACGAAATTTTACACAAGTTGGAGAAGTTGCAGCGTCGCCGGGGCGGTCACACGGTCCCGCTGCTCAAGGACGACGCGGTATTGTCTGCACTCCGCGCAGTCATGACGATTAACGAGCACCCGGCAATCGCAAGCTTTGTGGTGGTTCCCACAGTCCTAACAACGCCGCCACCACCGCCGCCACCGTCCTCACCATCCCAGCAAGCGGCTCCTCCGCCGCCGACGTCGGTGCCGCGGTCTCCGTTGGAAGATCAACCACCGGCCAAGAAGCCGCGCCTAGGCGACGCTGACGACCACTGACGTATGTGGGAAAGCGTGCAGCCGGCCAGTCGAGTAGGAAGTCAAAAGACTAGTTGACGACGTGTACGTGGCTTGCAATGTGGGCGTCTACCTAAAGAGGAACAGCGAGGGATGCCTGGCAACGTCACTGCAGGTTGGCGCCGATTTCGTACTAGACACCAGGCCAAGCTAATCAACCTATTTGGCGTTATATAAGTACAGTGGACGTTGAGGTTCCATACTACGCCGTATAAACTGTCGTTCAGAAGCGTTTACCTACTTACTTAAGAGTAAAGACTCCAATATCCTTGACGCGCCAACCTCGCATGTTCTGTGAAAGGAAACGCTGTCCGGCCACCTTCCCGTCACCGGCGCACAACCTCATCATCCTCGCCGCAGCGATCATGGCGGCGCGACGTCGGTTCGTTTGCCGAGGCGCGTCTTCTATCTCCGTCTCTCCCGCTTGTGCCGCCCGCGGTGGCCTTTGTTTCCTCCCCCTGCGCTGCGTTAGAGACTCGGATTGAAGCGAGTTTGATGGATTGCTAAGAGACCCCGACGGGCGAGGTGCGACCGGGCCTCGCGGAGGGGGGAGGTTTGGAGGTCGCTGTCTCGTGAGCTCATTTCTCGTTTTGCGCCGACGGAGACACATCGCCGCCGACGAAGGAAGAGCCGAGCCCAACTCCTAAGACCAAGATGACGCCTCTTTCCGCCGCCACGCGCCCGCAGGAAGAGCAGCCGATCCCGAAGAAGCGCCAGCTCTTGGTGCGTGCGACGGCGCACAAGTACGACGCGCTTGTGAACGCGATCGCGGCGACGACGACCACTGTCGGCCGCAGCGGCATCATGGACGCTGGCGCGGCCCGAACGACGGCCCAAGCAGTCCACACGGACGCGCGCATTCGTGTGAGCGATTTGCGCGCCGTCTTCGAGCGTATGCCAGGCCAAGCGCAACCGGTGATACCCGAGTGGACATCGCTGATGTCGCCTCCGACGCGAGTGACGCGCGAGCAGGTGCGCTTTGACGTGTACGGCTGGGTGGCGAACGCCACCGACGTCGTAGACGAAGCCCACGATGACGAAGAACACGCTGAGGCTGTCGGAGATGAAGACGAACACAACGAGACGGAAGACAGCATTGTTGAAGATCCTTGCGCCTCTGAAGTTGGCGAACCAGCTCGAGATGATGCTGAATGTCTTGATGATGACGACGAAGAGGGAGCGCAACACAAAGAAGGAGAGGAGCAACAAGAGAAGCAAGATGACACGGTACTCAACGAGACTGCCGCAGTGGATGGCGACACACCGCAGGGTGCTGTGCGCGAAGACGAGCGTGGACAATGCGGGTCACGCTCGTGCGTTCACCAGACCGGCGAAAACTTGACGGACGACTTGTCCTCAGCCATCATGTTCAAGGTTGACCAAGAGGTGCCTGAAGCCAAGCTTGATTCGGATTCGAAGTACGATTCGAAGTCGCATTTAGAGTTCGTCACCGAGGTCGCGACCAATTCCAAGACGACCAAGACGACCGAGATCAAGGCTGCATCGAGCACGAGCAGTGACAATGACGACGAAGCGAAACGAAAGACCACCTTGGTGTGGTGTTGGGTTTGGTGGTGGATCTCGACCTGGATCTGGGCCCCCATCTCCGCCGCGGTCGCCTTGGCGACATGCCGCTGTGTCATGTTCGTCATTCGATCCATCGCGTTCGCCGTGAAGAAGGGCTTGATTGTCGTGATCTGGATGCTTGGCGTGGTCTGGCGCGCTACCAAGAACCTTTCTCAGCTACAGTGCTACCGCCAGCGCCAGCACGTAGTTGAGACCGACCCCGCCACGAACCGTGACATCCACGCGACTGTGGCAGTTCAGTCCGAGAAAGCAACCAACCACGATGTCAAGAAAAGTGTGGACGAAGCGAGCGACACGGACAAGACGGATGATTCGGATGAGACAGAAGAAGAGCTCTCAAGCGAGAGTGAAAGCGAGTGCGAAATCGAAGTTGAAGTTGAAGTTGAAGTCGAGGGACAGCCGGGCATGAAGACACAGTCGGAGACTAGCAAGACAGCGAGCGAAGTGACCAATGGTGGATTGGATAACAGCGCTGTCGGTCCACGGCCTGTCAAGCCTCTAACGATTCCAGGCAACATTGCAGGAGACGCTGCAGATGGTGATGCGGTTACGGTTGCAGTTCGGGCAGACACGGCGCTCACGTCCCTCGAAGACGCAAGCGCAGTGAACGAGAGCGACCCAGTGCCAGAGACAGAGGGGCCATCAGCGGATGCGTTTGTGGCCATGCCGTCACGATCGCCGAGCGATCAACACGCAGCTTTGGAGCTTGGCCCCATTGACACGGTTGATCGCTTCGCTCTGGCGTCTGTCGGCGCCAATGTCGCCACAGATGCGACCACTGAACCCGCTGTTGCCAGTGTGTCTGCGACTCCGACTCTGGATGCCAGTGTTGCGGAAGGTGCTATCGCTGTTGCCGTAGCGACTCCCACAGAACTGACGACCCCGACGGTTGCCGAGATGGGTGAAGCTCCCGAAGAAGCCCCAGAAACCCAAGTAGTGCTGCCCGTTCTCGACATGGCGACCGATACCGATGCTAGTACGGCATCGACCTTGACCTCTGTTTCCGATCCAGAGGCAATTGAAGAGGCTTCTCGGTCTTCGTCTTCGATGCCGACGCTAGCTACCGCGCTCGATACCGCCCCCACGCAGGCTCCAGTCCGAATCCGCGCTCGCCGCACAGACCGTGTGACACCACCAGCGACTTTGCTGAAGCCGATGACCACGTTCCGCCGTCAGCCACGCCGCGCCACGGCAATCGAGTCCAAGTACCTCAAGTATGAGACGCTGTCGGAGTCGTACCAGCGCACAGTAGCCGGTGCCGCTGCCAAGCGGAGTGCCTTGGAAGCCGGCCGAGAGCGCAGTACTTGGAAGTGACGTGCCTCGCAACACACATTCTCATCCTAGTATCGCTACCTCAAACCACGACAATAGGACGAGTGACACGCTGCAGAGGACGCACATTAGAGAGACAAGCAGTGAAAGATGAGTAGCAGAAGTAAGCAAAACACATGCATGACCAGATTTTGTGTCTTTTTCTTCTTGTTGTTTCTTGTTGAAGGAATAGTTCGAGCTCTTTGAGACTGCAGCGCTCAAGTCGCACGACGTTGTTAGCGAACTGCTCTGTGCTGGTCACAATTCCAGCGCCCACTGGGTCGGTTCTTGGAGTGGTGTGTCCTGGGCGAGACGCCAGGACTCCTGGCGTCGTTGCCCTCCATCTGTGACGTGTGGCAAGAATCCGATCAGACCTGCTGCGATGCGACTAAACCAGTACATGACCCCCCCGGATTATATCCGGCTTTCAGCAGGGACTTCTATTCGGGTATACCACAGTGCACCTCCGTGGCTTCCCTCTGCTCAGTCGGTCACTCACGGCGTCTGGAATTCCCGGCGTGTTACATTGGACCTACGTGGCGGCCTTCTCTCCTCGCCGTCGCTCGCGCGCTCTCTCTCTCTGTGCCGCATCGGCTCTCTATCTCCTCGGCCATTATGGGCATCCTCGTCTCCAAGGTCTTCGCGTCGCTCTTCGGCAGCAAGGAGGTGCGCATCCTCATCCTCGGCCTGGACAACGCCGGCAAGACCACGATCCTCTGTACGTTGGCGCGCCTCTTTCCCTTCCTCTCTCGCTCTCTCAGGTGTGGTGGTAGCTGAATGCGGTTGACCCGCGGCGACTGTGCTGTGCGCGTGTAGACCGACTGCAGGCGGACGAGATCGAGCAGACCGTGCCGACCATCGGCTTCAACATGGAGACGCTGCAGTACAAGAACATCAAGTTCCAGGTCTGGGACCTCGGCGGGCAGACCAGCATCCGCCCGTACTGGCGCTGCTACTACCCGAACACGGACGCGATCATCTTCGTCGTGGACTCGGCCGACATCGACCGCCTCAACATCGCCAAGCAAGAGCTGCACGCGATGCTCGAGGTAAACTCCCTGCCCCATAAATCCAGGTGTGTAGATGCGGAGGCGCGCGAGGACTGACGCCTACGGTGTGCTGTGTGTAGGAGGAGGAGCTGAAAGACTCGATCTTGCTGGTCTTTGCCAACAAGCAGGACCAGAAGGGCGCCCTGAACGCCGCGCAGGTGCGTGATCATTTGAGTTGCTGGAGATCGAGATGATGCGATGTCTGACTGTCGTTTTGGCCGAATGTTAAAGATCTCGGAGGCCATGGGGCTGTCGGAGATCCGGAATCGCCAGTGGTCCATCAAGGAGACGACGGCGACCTCGGGATCTGGACTCTTCGAGGGCTTCGACTGGTGCGTTTTGTGCGAGGTAGAGGGGCCTATGGTGTGTAGGAACTGAACGGTCGTTTTGCATTTAGGATTGTGACCTGCATAAAGGGGGAGTGAGCGCCATCTTGTGTCTGACAAGGCGCACAGCGAAGACGATTGGAGTAGCAGCATGCTTGGGTGGCCGAATGCTCGAAGTTACGATGACCAGTGTGTCTCTCAAATGATGACACGTTCGCTGTGGACTCGGTTGGCATCTGGAGCGCTGGAAAGAAAAGCGTGCGTATGGATACTGGATACCAGGTTAATAGATACACGCGGCCGCGTGAAGGTATGGTACATGCGTTTGGGGCAACGTTGAGCGTTGGCGTTCGTGTTTCCCCGTTCAGACAGACACCTGAGGGTCGCGCGACCTTTGGCGACTTCACGGCTAGCCTGGTGTAGTTTCCCATATTGATCTTTCTGCTCTCGAAGTTGAGATGAACTTTGGTGACCCCGCGAGCGTCTGGGAAGGCCCTGAAGACCGCTGGCCGGCCGACCACTGCCGCGTACTCTTCTGTATCGCGCAGTACGCGCAGCAAGCGAAGAACATCCACACACCAGAGACGTGGATCCGCCAGATCGCGCTGCTCGTGCTGCTCAACGAAGGCATCGAAAGCGGCGTGCTCGAATTCGATTACGCGCCCAATCTAACATGGATATCCTACCAGCGGCAGACTGAGCGGCGGTGGCTCTGCATCTCACAGGAGGCCAAGTCCGTCGTCGACGACCTATGGGAGGCGCAACTCGTGAACGGCCTCAAGCTCTCATCGCTCGACTACCAGCCTGTTACAGCGTTCCAGGTGTCCACAAAAGGGCTCGCGCTCGTGCCGCGCATCCCAGAGCAGTACAAACAAGACGCGCTGAGTTTCCTCTACCCGCCACCGCCCCACGAACGCGCGTTGCTGCGCGTTCACTACGATGGCTCCGAATTCGTTGTCGGCGTTGGAGATTACAGCAAAGTCAGCACCATCACCGAGGTCGAAGACGTATCGTACGTGTCGAGCCCGTACTTGCCCTCGTCTGTTCGCTCCATGAACGGCTTCCGCGTGGCACCGACTTGCAATAAGCTGCGCGCGACCGAGTCTGCGTTCGGCTCGAACATGATGTCGAAAGAGGCAAAAGAGAGCATTGTGCTATCGGAGGTGCGTGCGCTCGTGGGCGAGTGGATCCCGTTTGGCGCGAACCAGATCGCGGCGCTGAACGACCGGCTTGGCGCTATGGACCGTTGCCAGGGCGGTCTGTTCAGCGCCGAGCTGGACGCCAGGCCGACAGAAACCCACTTCGAGACACCATCGGAGCTTACTCAAGTCAAGATCTTGGATTTTGACTCGATCAACTTTATCAACTTCGAGGCCGAGATCACGAGTGAAGAGGCTGAAGGCGTGATCCAGATCGAGAACTTCGGTATGCACCTCCACGTCAGCGGTGCGCTACTGTACGGGGTCAAAGTGGAAGCTATCATGGATCGCTCGGACCGCGACATCCCGATGGACTTGCTCGCGCGACTGATCGTCGATATTCACGAAGACTCGTCAGATATCATCAAGAACCTGCTCTCGCGGTACCAGATAAGTGTGCTTGACATGCTCTTCATGAACAAAGCCAAGCAGCGTAACAAGTACAACCTGCTGATGGCGAGCGGTATCACGCCCAAGCTCGCGGCGTGCAAGTATCTCGACAAGGGCGAGCGCGAGAATGAGCTCAAGCAGGTACTTGGTGAGATCTATGCATGCTACGACATCACGCGGGACGATGTGCTCTTCCTTGGCCGCGATGGGTGCCTGCTTGCCGGACCAAATGCGGACCGATATGAGCCGCTGTTGACGACCTTCATCGGACTGAACAGTCGCGAGCTATTCATCCGCAACTTCTTCGTGCGCACGTTTGTGCTGGATGACACGTTGAATAACCTACGCAAGCTCATTCGGCGTTACCGCAAACACCCAGGGAGTCTCGGAATCGTCAAGTTCACGCTGAGCGAAGCCGCGCGAAACATCATCCTTCTCGTCGAGTGTCTCCAGTACCTGCTTGAGTCAGTCGAGGACATGGAGCTCCCCGCTATCCCACTCGATGTCCCTGGCTCGAAAATCTTCAAGAGCCTGTCGCTCTTGGAGCGCAAGAACAGCATCCTGCTGCGTTGCAAAGACTCGATCAAGCTCATCGAGAGGCTACGAACACAGCTCGACACACTCCTCATGAAGTTTGACGGCATTACGCGAGCACAATTAGCGTACGCCTCCCGTGACTTTGATCTCAACATTACGCCCATGCTTGAAATACTCACGACGCGCAAGCGCATCCACCATACGCTCGGCGTCATCCGCGTGATCCTAGCCGGGAACCTGTCGTTCGAGATCGTTGATCGACTAAGTGGTAGCACGTTCAACGTTGACCCGCCGCAGTGGTTCATCGACTGGATCAAGGCCCCGATAATCGATAAACCCATGGTGTTCTTCGTGCTCAACGCCGTTTGGTTTGGGCTCGTATGGCTTGCACTACAGGCCTGGGTGGCCCGAGAAACAGAGAGTTACGAGGCGTCGATCGTCATTCGCGCGCTCGTGGACAAGCGCATCAACGTCGCTGCTCTGCACGCCATGATCAAGAAGCGGTCGATCCGCATGCAGGCCATAGAGTGCACCCTCACGTGTCCGCAGCGGCAGGCATACATTTGGACGGAACCGCGTTTCCCGACGCCGCAGTCCGAGACCAGATCGAGCTGATCGTCGACGAGCGGCAGCAGCTGCTGCGATCCATTTGTCTGCAAGTGTTTTGTCCGCTTGACGAGTCCAAGCCGCTCCAGAAGCAGCGCCGCAAGAACATTACATCCAAGTCGTTTCGGCGCCTCTACCCGACGCCGTCGTCCACAGGGCTCACGGAGAACGGGCTGCTCGAGGAGTTCACCAAGGTGCTGCGCCACGCCGGCGTGTACATCGAGCCGCGCGCGCCGCTGGCCCGCCTCGGCTCGATCAAGAACATGCAGCAGATCAAGGCCGAGCGCGTGGAGCGCGACATGCGCTCGCGCCGCATCCGCCTCAGCCAAGGCAACGTGCGGTATTAATTGGGTGCTCGGGTGAAGCCATCACCAAAGTCGAGAAAGTACACCCTTGTTTGGAGCTGTTCGATATATCGTAAGTTAGTATCTGAGGTCAAACCTCCATTAGACGGTACTCGTCACCCAGGGTTTTTCGAGCTCCAGTGCCAGGTCTTTCGCCTGCCTGCAAGTCCGGCGTGTCTCTGTTGCCTTTTGGTTGTATGGAACGTCGCTCCCCCGCGGGCGCCCGACGACGCAACGGACACTCTCGGCGGCGGCTCCTCCCTCCGCGCGCCCAGGATCGCCTTCTGATACCATGGACGAACACACCGAGTCCTCGGCGCCCCGCAGCGGGGCCTGGTGCCCCGAGTTCCGCCCGACGCGCGAGGAGTTCGCGTCGTTCGCCAAGTACATTCGCACGCAGGTCGAGCCGCAGTGCGCGGCCGTCGGCATCTGCAAGGTGGCGTCTGTTGGACGAGACGTCTTTTAACGTGATGTGGTGGCGGACTGATAGTATGTGCATGCTAGATCATCCCGCCGGACGGGTGGTTCGAGCGGTCGTACGAGCTCGCGGACCTCGCGGCGTGCCAGGTCGCGCGGCCCGTGAGCCAGCACGTGGCCGGCAAGAAGGGCGTGTTCAACGTGGACCTCGTCGAGCGCAAGACCACGAGCGTCGCCGACTTTGCGGCGCTCGCGCGCTCACTCGGCCACGAGGAACCGGCAAGCGACATGTCGCCCGACGACGTCGAGCGACGCTTCTGGAAGAGCCTGCGCCCGACCATGGATGCACCGGTCTACGGCGCCGACATTGTGGTGCGTGGTCGCTATCGTTGGTGTATACAAGTGTATCTTGAGCTCGTGCTGATCTGTCTGCTGCGTAACCAGAACTCGCTGTTTGGCGATGCCGAGGCCATGTCCTGGAACCTTAACCGCCTCGACACGATCCTGCGGCGCATCGACCTGCCGGGCGTCACGCGGTCGATGCTCTACTTTGGCATGTGGCGCGCGATGTTTGCGTTCCACACCGAGGACATGGACCTCTATAGCATCAACTACGTGCACACGGGCAAACCCAAGTTCTGGTACGCTGTGCCGCCGTCCGCGGCTGCACAGCTGGAGCGCGCGGCGCAGTCGCTGTTTCCAGAGAAGCATCACGCGTGTAGTCAGGTGGGTGGGGGTCGAAGGGAGGAAATGGAGGCTTTTCGATGGCTTCTATTCGTTGCTTATGTCTCGGAACTGCTCTGTGTTGGTAGTTTATGCGCCACAAGACGTCCATGATGTCTCCTGCGCGACTCAAGGAGTTTGGGGTGCCGTACTACAAGGTGAGCAAGCCCAGCCACAACAGCATTGCTTTCTGAGCGTAGTGATTAACCCACCCTGGTTGCGCGCAGGCATACCAGAACCCTGGCGAGTTTGTTATCACGTTCCCCGCGACCTACCACCAAGGCTTCAATCTCGGTACGATACCTGTTGAAGCGCTTGGCGCGGTTCTGGAGCCCCCGTTCACTAACTGACCTTTTGCGTAGGCTTCAACATCGCCGAGGCCGTCAACTTCGCCTCCCTCCGGTGGATCCCGTTCGGCCTCAAAGCCAAAGTATGCAAGTGCGTCCATGACAGTGTCAGCATCGACATGGACATATTCATCACCAAGGTTTTCGACACGCCCGAGGCCAACTCCGACATGCTGGGCGAGGACGCCTGGATCTTCAGCTGCCGATGTGGCAAGTTCGCCAGCAGCGAAGAGCCGAGTTTCGTCGTAGATGTGCGTTCAAGAGCGAGTCGTATCTTCTCAAGGGCGCGTGGATTGACCCCCAAACTGTCATTGCTTGTATCCCCTAGGAGCCGTGGTTTGAGTGCTCGGAGTGCAAGATCTGGATGCACGTGCGCTGTGTTCATCCAGACTTGGCCAGCTTGAAGGTAAGTCACCTCTCTCCTGGGTTGCGATAGAGACGGTAGTGTATTAACTCGTTACTATTGGGGGACCTTGTAGGAAGAAGAGCTCCCGCCGTCGATGCTATGCCACCGGTGCAAACCGGATGATGAGAATGATCCGGCGCTAGCGGCACCGTGCTCTCCCATGGCGAACACTCCGGCGCCACGGAAATCCGTGAAGGCTACCGCACAGACGAGCGTGCTCGGGAAGCGCAAAGAGAAGGAGCTGCTGACGCCCACGAAAGCAACACCCAAGTCTACACCGCAGACCACGCCCAAGGCGAGCACACCGCACGAGTCCGTAGAACCGGAGAAGAAACCGGCGCTCGGCCACAAGGCGTCTGCGAGGAAGAGTCTCTTCGTGAAGGGCTCGACAATTCAGTTCGAAGACGCCGAGGTATGTTTGTCCTCTGTTTTATGGGCCCTTGTCGAGGGATTATGAGAGACTGACGCTCCGCGGTGGTACGATGTGTCGTGGTGCATCAGGCGCGCGTGGCAGCCGTGGAGGGCAAGTTCATTCGCGTCCACTACAAGGGCCAGTCGGCCCACGAGGACGAGTGGCTGCCCGTGGACTCGAAGGCGCTCCAGCAGCGGATCCTCGCGGTCTCGCCGCCCCCGCGGATACGCCAGCCGTCCGCTCGCGCCAAGGAGGCGGCTCTCACTGGCACTGGCAGCAGCGGCGAGGCCACCAAGCCCAAGCCGCGGCGGCGGAGGACGCCCGAGAGTGCATGAAGCACGCCACGAACACTCAATAGATCACACCATGTCACAATTGTGCGGGACAATTATTGGGCAAAGTAGGACAATAATGGGGGTACAGTGCGCGGCGCCGCCACCAAAATGGTGGCGAAGAAGGAGGTGTCGGTGGGCGAGTTCGACGCGCGCACGGGGCTCACGCACGTGACGCTGCAGCGCGGGCGGCTCATGTTCAACATGGGTCCGCCGTCCACCAAGCGCGCGGCGGCGGCGGCCGCACGGGAGGAGGACCGCGCGGCTCCGGAAGCGCCGTCCGGCGACGACGGCGCGGAAGAGGCCAGCGCGGGGCAGCGGCCGCAGCCACGGCCACCGCGCGTGTACCGCAGCGGGGTGGACACGGGGCGCTCGCTGTTCGCGGAGGAGACCGTGTACTTGGTGCAGCGCGGCGCGCTGGTCGTGTACGCGCTGGAGGAGGTTGTGGACGGCGGCGACGCGGAGCTCGGGACAGCCACAGCCACAGCCACAGCCACAGCCACAGCCACAGTCGCGGTTCCGGTCGATAACGACAAGCGGGAGCCACTCGCACTAGCGTATCTCGTCGCGCTAGTCGTGCGCCACGGCTTTGCCTCGCGTGAGGCGCTGGATGTGTACGCGTTCCTCAAGGACAACAAGCTCCACCCGCGGCGGGCGACGGCATCGCCCGACGCCTCGCTCTTTCTGTTCGACGTGTCCAAGACCGTGACCGAGACGCAGTACGTGGCGGTCGAGCCGACGCCCGCCACTGTGGCCACAACCGCATCCACGACCACGACGGAGGCTCCCCACGAGACGACGGTGGTCGACGCGACCCCGGCGAAACTGCGCAAGCGCAAGGTGAAGCGGCTCGCGCTGATCTTCCGCGTGGCGGTGAGCGCGTTCCACGACGCGTCTCCGCGGCCGCGTGAGCTGCGGAGACTAGTGAGAGATGTAGCACAACGGCAACACGGACAAGGCGGAGCGGACACAGACAACGACGACGAAGAAGGCGGTGAAGACCACGACGCGCCCGTGCCGCTCAAGCTGGCCGTTGTGGACGCGGACCGCACTGTGCTGCTCTTCGAAGTGGTCTAGAGGACGCACACGGACGAGATAGAAACGATGTGGTGGACGAGCGAGACAGATCAGAGGAGGGCGGCGGGGCCGCCTCAATAGCGTGTTGTATTTTAGTTTTCGGATGTGGCGCACTCAACGTGTCTGTCTTCTCCCTGCCTCTCTCACTGCACGCTCTGCTGCTTCTTGAAAGCTCCCGCCCTGAGAGCTGGCGACAGGAAGCGGCGAGTGCGCAGGAGGAGGCGGAGGGGGCAGAAGGCACGGGGTGCTCCATAATAATAATGATATAGCTTCAGCGCGACTCCTAAAGCCACAAAACAGCTTTCCACTACGTGGCGAAGCGAGACCGACAAACAGGCTTGGGTGGGGATGGGATGATGGTGGTGGGGGAGGCTCACAGCGCGGTAGCGTCGTCCTCGTCGTGGTGGCTGGCGCGCGGGCTGAAGTAGCTCGAGAGGAACTTCTCCGGGTCCAGCACGAAGTCCTCGTCGTCGTCAGCCTCGTCACCGCTGAGACCAAAGTCCGAGCAGTCGGCCGAGCTCGAGAGGATCGGCGATGGCGTCGAGCACTCGCTGGCCGCCGGCGACGGGTCCACAAAGTGGAGCGCCTCCTCCGAGTACAGCGGCGAGAACGCGTGTCCGTCGAGGTCCAAAGGCGAGCCCGCGGCCGCGGCGCCGTCCCCGGTGGCGCCGCTGACATCGAGCAGGTCGACCTCCTCGCCGGCGGTCGCCGAGGCGAACCACTCCATGCTCTCGTCATCGTCGCTCAGCTGGAGCAGCTCGTTGTGGTCGATGGCAGCGAGCCCGCGCTCGAGCGCCGTATCGAGCGTGAACGGGTACTCCATCGGCTTCTCCTCGGCAAAGTCAAGGATCATCGAGGTCGTGGACGACGCGGCCACGTCGTCGTCGTCGTCGAAGTCGAGCGGGTGGGTCTTGAGACCGCTAAAGCCGCGCACGCTGGTGCCCTTGGCGCAGTCCTCGCCGGAGGACGCGTCCGCGGCGTCGCCAAAGCCGAACGCGCGGCCGTTGGACACGACGGTCTTCTGCTTGGGCGACATGGTCTTCTCGCGCACAAACTTCTTC